>OZ012609.1:2166081-2414900 GCA_963942555.1 Aleiodes leptofemur
GAGATAAAGAGTGAATCCCAGGTGAATTCACCAGTAAGAACACCAGTGAGGGCAGTTCATACACCAGTTCGTTCATCTATTAAATCAATATCAAAGAAAAAGGACATAAAAGATGAGCAAAGTGATATTGAGAAAATGTTACAAGATGATGAGGAATCATTCGAGGGTTTTAATGAGTTAGAGATGCTACATTAATTATCACATTGCTATTTTTGATTATTGGAGTACAAGGCAAACTGCCTTCATACTAATGTAAATTGAATTAATTTTTCAAATTTGCGAGAGAAAAAAAAAACGTGAGAAATTTTTTTCTTTCGTTGATCGAAAGATGAACACAATTTAATAATTAAAATATTTTTATATAATTTAATAATGAGATTACTCTTTTTTTTTATAGGTATCATGTGATAATTCACTGATGATACTTCTGAAAAATACTTTAATTATTAATTAAATTAGTCACGACCAAAAAATCTTGAAAAATAATAATTTCTTCAATTTTTATCAAACTTTCGTTTTTTTTGAAACATTTTCGTCTCAAAAAAATAATAATTAGTTGAGTTTTTCATTTAAATTCAATTTTTTTGATAGTTTTTCTCAAAAGTGATGATTTTTTGGAATTTCAACATAATTTCTTTTTTTTTACTTTGGCGGCAGATTTAAATTTTATTATCTACTTTTTTTTAGTTTTTCCATTATAAAGAGACAATTCTGTCGATTTTTGCCTTTAATAGGTTTTTTTCTTTTCCTTTTGGTTTTTCGTTGATTTTTCTACTTTTTTATATTGTCGTAGTTATATATCTATATGAATTTTATTTTTTTATATTATCAGGAGATAATTCTATCAATTCTTGTCTTTATTATGTCTTTTTTTTTTCTAATTTTACTTTATTGCGAATTCTTCGACGTTTTTATTTTTTGTAATGTTTCTATAATTACATGAATTCCTTAATTTAGGGAATTCCATGATAGAAACTCTCGTATTTTCTGATTGACGTTAACCATCGATGCTATGAGGAGCTGCCATCAAATCCACTGGGATTGTCACTGATAAATTGGATCATGCCTGGCTTTTTCCGTCCTCACTTACACACACGTAAAAAAACACGTATATTATGTGCTCTCTATACTCCCCCTAACCTCGGGTATTACCTCTAAAAGGTCAACGAAATACAGGACGATCTCGTTCCACATATTCTTATGCAACTACTCCCCTTCCTCCTCATATTTTTATTCTTTTTCATTCAAAAAAAAAAGTGCACACGATCATTTTCTGTGTGTGTCTCGGGGTTTAGAATCCCATGGAACGTTCACCTCATCAAAAGTCAGGTCACCCTCATAATGAATAATTTTTCATGAATATTATCGATGTAAAAAAAAAATTTAATTCCTATTATTATCGGATAAAAGATTAGATTATTTAAATTATTTGAAAATCAGATATGTAAACACATGGCAAATTTAAAAGAGAAAAAAAACTCTAATCTTTTATTATTTTAAAATTTTTTATAACATTTTTCAATTGAATAAGCATTGTTTATGCCATTCCTTCAACCAGTGTTACGAAAATCCAATAGTCTATTACTGAATGAAAGGGAATTTGTCTCTTTCTCTCTTTCATTTTTATTTATTTTTATTTTTTCTATTTTTTATTAGATCATTGGTGTGTAGCTGGATCACTTGGCTATTACGAAACTTTCGTTTTTTGCGGGGAAAAAACGCGCGAGGTCGAAGATGCGTCAATACGAGAGTGAAATCAATAAAATCTCCAGTGTTTTTCATTAAATCATCGGCTCTGATTCGACGAAAATGTGAGAATTAATATAGGGGAGAATGGGGCAAAATGGACCTTTGGAACTACATAATTCAGGATTTTTTTTCGGAGTCAAGGAGTCGATGAAAAAATTTGAAAAAATTTGAGAGGATGCTCCAAAATGTTTTCATTGTTGGGTAATTTTTTCAAATTTTTTCATAAAGCCGCCTATTCTCTAAAAAAAAAACAAATTATTTAAACAAACAGGTTCATTTTGCCCCACTTTTCACTATAATATTTTTTTTTTTTTTAATTTAGCTATCATCTTCACTCGATCAATTACTCTATCTTCTAATCCTTTCGTGCATTTAATAACTTGCAAGAAATGAAGAGTCTCTCTTCATTTCTTCTATTCTATTATTTAAAACCAATAAAATAGTTTTTTACGATCATCCTCCGCAATAAGACACGAGAAATAATATTAAAACGTCACATTTTCGATTTTATAATCTAAATAGTTGATACTTTATGAATACAAAAATTATATCTGGGAGTTAGCAAATGATATAGGTATATATATATATAATAAAAAAAAGGAGCATGTGAAATACTTTCGTTTAATACTCCAATAAACTGGTATGAGATGAATTATGCAATCGGGAGGATCATCGCATTGGAGCATCAACTTATCGCAGTATCCCATGATTATTTTATTTCATTTGTAACTCCCATAAACGTGCGAGCTTGCACCATCCTCAGGAAAATCACTCATCCATCACCTAATTTCTCTTTACGTGAAATTATTCAATAATTTGTCAGGTGAAGGCGGTGATTTTGAATTGATTTTTGCAAAATCACTTTTTTTTTTAAATTGATTTTTTGGCGGGATTTTGAAAAATTCGATTAATCGATTTTTCGATTCTTTTTTTGGGGAAATCGTATCGATTTTTTTTCGAAAAAACATGAAAAATGGGATTTTCCATTAAATCGAAACTGGTGAAATGGAACTATCGAATGATATCGATATATCGAATTTAATGCGAGATATCGCATCGATTAATCGATTTTTTAACATGATCGATCGAAAATTGTTGTTTTTGGAAGATACAAATTAGTGAAACGGAACTATCGAATGGAATGCGATATCTCGAACTCCATTCGAGATATCGCATCGATTAATCGAATATTCAAAATTGATCGATTCCCCTTCAACTAAAACAGGTGGACCGGAACTATCGAATAGACTGCGATACATCGAATTTCATTCAAAATATCACATCGATTAATCGATTATTTAAAATCGATCGATCGCAAATTAAAGTGATATTGTCTTTTTCAATTCTATTCATCGATTAATCGAATCGATCATTGATTTTCTCACTTCGATTCTTTTTCTTGAAGAAAATCGATTTTTTAAAAATAGCATGTTCTCAAGATCGATTCTTTGAGAATCGATTTTTTTTTCAAAAATCGCCCCTCACTACTAAATATCCTATTCACGCCTTTTTTAAAATTCTTTCATTTATTTTGGGAATTTCGCAGAAAAATCGGACGATTTTCAAAAAATCGTATTTTTTTCAAGATCGATTCTTTAAGAATCGATTTTTTTTTCAAAAATCACTACTAAATATCCTATTCCCGCCCTTTTTCAAAATTCATCCATTTACTTTGGGAATTTTGCAGGAAAATCGGACGATTTTCAAAAAATCGTATTTTTCCAAGATCGATTCTTTAAGAATCGATTTTTTTCAAAAATCACTACTAAATATCCTATTCACGCCTTTTTTCAAAAATTCTTTCATTTATTTTGGGAATTTCGCAGAAAAATCAGACGATTTTCAAAAAATCACATTTTCCCAAGATCGATTCTTCGAGAATCGATTTTTTAAATTAAAAATCACCCATCACTACCAAATATCCAATTCGCGCCTTTTTTTTTTAAATACTTTCATTAATTTTGGGAATTTTTGAGGAAAATCGGATGAATTTCAAAAAATCGTATCTTCCCAAGATTGATTCTTCGAGAATCGATATTTTTTTCCAAAAATAGCCCATCACTACTGAATATCCAATTCGCGCCTTTTTTCAGAATTCTTTCCGGAAAAATCGTATTTTCTCAAGATCGATTCTTTGACAACCGATTTTTTCCCCAAAAATCGCCCGTCACCACTAACTATCCTATTCGCGCCTTTTTTTTTAAATTCTTCCATTTACTTTGGGAATTTCGCAGGAAAATCGGTAACAGCTCACCTCTGGCATAACACGAGTCCCCCAAGAAATACAAAACCAAGATGATAGATCTGTTAGCAAAGATAAGAGAACCGAGAGGGGCTGGGCTGCTGCTAAACTCTTAAAACTAATAACTTCAATGGTAAAATTCACTCTATTTTAAACACAAAAAAGAACGAGTTCCTCATGATCTCAATTTAGCATGTTTTTTATCTTACAAACGTTTATTTAACAGGTTTAGAAAGCATTCTATTGTAATCGTAAGTTGCATAGGTATTATCAAAGAGACTCTCCTTCATCTTTCTCGCGTCATTCTCATCACGATTCGAACACTCTCAATAATGAATAAATTTATCTACCTCTTTTTATTTACTGTCTCTCTTTGTTTTGCCTACTTGTTGCGCGCTTTGTGTTTTCTAAGAGAGTAAAGAAGAAAAAAAATTAGCCGCACCCGGTTATATCCTTCCAACTCCAATAATAATTCGTCCTCGCAGCCGAAAAGCCTCGGGTGACCTCGTTTTTCAGCATTTTAAAAACATGCAATAGAAGAATATAGTGGCCGGCATTCTCGTTAAGGCGATCCCCAATGTTGCTCAATTTTTTTTTACTCTTTTTTTTTTGAGAAAGAATCCACAGATGAGGTGAGCCCATCACGTTCCCTCGCATTCTAACTATTAATGATGAATTTTTTTTATTTTTTTTTAGACTTTTTAATTAATCTGGAGGAGCTCTTAGTCATGGATCATGATTTTCTTGATGATAGGAACTTCAGGAAATTGGGGAAGTTTATTTTTCACGTTTGAATTCTCAGATAAGTCCTTTTTCTGAAGAAAAAAAAAATTTCTTCTTGATTCTTCTTTCAGTTTTTGTCAAGTATCTTCGAAATCGTCAAGTTTAGAGGGATTTAGGAAGAAACCTTTTTTGTAGAGGATTAAATTCTGCATTGAAAAGCTCTGATTGTTCATTTCTCTAAACCTACTCATTCCCGAGTGCCTATCTCTTAAACTTTTCAAAAAAAAATTTCTTCTTGATTCTTTTTTCAGTTTTTGTCAAGTAGCTTCGAAATCGTCAAGTTTAGAGGGATTTGTGAAGAGACCTTTTTTGTAGAGGATGAAATTCTGCATAAAAAAGCCCTGATTGTTAATTTCTCTAAACCTACTCATTTTCGAGTGCCTATCCCTTAAAATCTCAAAAAAAAAAAAATACTGAAAATAGGAAAAATTTTCGATTTTTTTTTAAGGAATAAATTATTTATGGGGAATTAAAAAAATTGCACATATTAAAAATTAAAAAAACAATTGCAAATTTTTTAAATTATTTTATTTACAATAATTTATTTGTTTAAAAAAATTCAAAAATAATTTCAGACTTCTGCTAATTTTATTATCATAAAATCAATTTTAAAAAAAGGCATAAGTGTAATTTTTTTATTTTATTTCTACGATTTATAGGAATTTTTCTCGACAGTGTGAAGATGCAACGCGGTAGTTCACTTTCATGTGACCCGATTGGGCCCGACCTTCATACATAGGCCCAGTGTGTTCTGCTCTGGACGATCTGTATCATCATCTTGTGCAAAAAAGAAGAAAAAAAGTTGTATGATGCAATGATAAATGCATCATCTTTCACATACGTGCCAATCTAACTTCACCATTGGAATTCCGCTTCTTTTTTTCATTTTTTTTTTCTTACGCTTCATTTCTTATTTCTCTCATTTGAATCATCATCATCATCATCTCTCGTGTCTTCTCACCAGCATCCAAGAGATAATCGCCGAATATATCCAAAGAAGGTGAACACACACTGGATCTTGCCTCGCATATTGCTCTTCTTCATTCCACTGCCTCGACGTTATGCGATCACTTCTTTTTTTTCTTTTTCTTCTTCTTCTTCTTCTCTTTTTCTTTTTTCTTCTGAATTGCAGATAAAATGGTGGGAGGAAGACGATACACCTCATCCGATCTCTTCTGGGTATATAAGATACGTTGGGATCTCGATAGATCCACAATTACTATCAAATCCTCTTGCTCTTCAAGTTGTGTTTCTCTCTAATAATATTTACAGAGAGAAAAAATTCTGAGGAGGAGAAACCGAAAAAAGAGGATCACTCTCGTGAGAAGAAGATATATTATTTTTTAAGAAAAAATAAATACCCTGTAGAGATATAGATAAAGACGAGAAGATCATCATGACAACGGTAATTAAATTTAATTAATAAATTTAGAGATGAAAAAAAAAATACATTCTTCAATGAAGATGAAGAGATCAGTGTAAATTATTAATTGAAATAAAGGTAACATTAATATTTCAAAGTAAATTGCACTGACTTTTAACATGTAGATGCACATTTTTTCAAATAATTGCGCCTCTTTTTTATATAAATTTTGCCTTTTTTTAAAAATATTGCGCTTTTTTTTTTTTTTGAAAATTGCGCCTTTTTTTGCCGATTCGCGCCTTTTTTTAAGACTTTGTAACATAATTAAATTGTTTATTTAATCAAGTGGTACGTGATGCTGCTGGTAATTGGCAGCTGTTATTCAGCGAGACTTGACAATACGTATTTGCCACCTGGTTCAGCTGGTGGAGCAGGTGGAGCTGGATTAATTCCAGCACCTCGTCCAGGACCAAGTGATCCAGGTATTCCAGGAAGACCAGGAGGCGGTGGTGGTGGGGGATTTGGTAATTTTTAAATTTAATTTAAAAAAAAATTTGATACGTTGCCTTAGACTTAAAGGGGCGTAAGTGCCAAAAACTCTGAATCCTGGAGATACGCTCTTTTGTTATTTCAAAGAGAAAAAAACGGAAAAATGGCACTTACGCCTTTTTAACTATAAGCCAACGGTATGAATTCCCCATTTTCACAAAAAAATAAATTTTTAATATAGTCGCTTTAGAGTTAAAGGGGCGTAAGTGCTAAAAACGCTAAATTCTGGAGATACGCCCCTTTGTTATTTAGAATTTTTTTAAATCGAAAAAATGGCACTTACGCCCCTTTAACTCTAAGGCAACGATATCAATCACCCATTTTTGTAAAAAATCGGTTTTTTTAATTTAATTCAATATAGTCGCCTTCGAGTCAAAGGGGCGTGAGTGCCAAAAATGCTAAATTCTGGAGATACACCCTTTTATTACTGAGAATTTTAAAAAATCGGAAAAATGGCACTTACGCTCCTTTAACTACAAGGCAACTATATCAATCAATCATTTTCGCAAAAAATTGAATTTTTTAATTTAGTTTAATATAGTCGCCTTAGAGTTAAAGGGGCATAAGTGCCAAAAAATGCTAAATTCTGGAGATACGCCCCTTTGTTATTTAAAATTTTAGAAAATCGAAAAAATGGCACTTACGCCCCTTTAACTCTAAGGCAACGATATCAATCACACATTTTTGTAAAAAAATTGAATTTTTTAATTTAATTTAATATAGTTACCTTAGAGTTAAAGGGGCATAAGTGCGAAAAACACTAAATTTTGGAGATACGCCCCTTTGTTATTTAGAATTTTAAAAAATCGAAAAAATAGCACTTACGTCCCTTTAACTCTAAGGCAACGATATCAATCACCCATTTTTGTAAAAAAATTGAATTTTTTAATTTAATTTAATATAGTCGCCTTAGAATTAAAGGGGCGTAAGTTCCAAAAAATGCTAAATTCTGGAGATACGCCCCTTTATTATTTAGAATTTTGGAAAATCGAAAAAATAGCACTTAAGCCCCTTTAACTCTAAGGTGACGATATCAATCGCCCATTTTTGCGAAAAAAATGAATCTTTTAATTTAATTTAATATAGTCGCCTTAGAGTTAAAGGGGCCTAAGTGCCAAAAACGCTAAAATTTGGAGATACGCCTTATTATTATTTAGAATTTTTTTAAATTGGAAACATGAAACTTACTCCCCTTTAACTATAAGACGACGATATCAATTAACCATTTTCGCGAAAAATTCCATTTTTTACTCTAATTTAATATAGTCGCCTTAGAGTCAAAGGGGCGTAACTGCCAAAAACTTTAAATTTTGGATATATGCCCTTTTGTTACTTAGAATTTTTTTAAATCGAAAAAATGGCACTTACGCCCTTTTAACTCTAAGACGACGATATTCATCGCCCAATTTTCGTGAAAAATCAATTTTTTTAAATTTAATACACATGACTTAGAATTAAAGGGGCGTAAGTGCCAAAAACTCTAATTTCTAGAAATACGCCCGTTTGTTATCTAGATTTTTGAAAAATCGGAAAAAGGCACTTTAACTCTAACTTCAAGGTGATGATATCAATCACCCGATTTCGAAATTTTTAAAAAATTTTTTTGATGTTTTTATTGAATTTTACGTATTTGCAGGACCTGGAGCTGGACGTCCTGGACCTGGTGGACAACCAGGCGGTGGAAGTGGTGGCGGTGGTGGTGGTGGTGCACCAGGTGGACAACAAGTGCCTATTGTTTCTTATTCGAGTGAGAACAATGGCGAGGGCAACTATGCGTTTAGCTATGAAACAGGAAATGGTATAAGCGTGCAAGAAACAGGCCAGGCACAAGGCGAGTTTATTCATCCGCAACAAATTTACTTTACTACTACTCCATTCAAATGTCTCAACTGTCACTAATTGATGTTTAAATTATTTACTTTACTTATTACTTCATTTTTGCATGTGAATAATTCAATTGGATTCATTATCATTTTCTTCAATCTTTTTTTTCCTTTTTTTCTTATTGTAGGTGAGACTGAGTCGGTCAGTGGATCTTATTCTTATACTGGACCTGATGGCATGCAGTATACTATTACGTATACCGCTGATGCTGAGGGCTTCCATCCTCAGGGTGCACATATTCCAACACCACCACCAATACCGCCAGAAATTCAACGTGGTGTTGAGTTGTCTCTTGCTGCTGAGGCTAGAGGCGAAAATCAGGATGGAGGCGCTGGACAGGGGGGTGGAGCTGGGGGTGGCGCTGGGGCTGGTCCTGGCTATCCCAGAGGTGAATTTATTTTTATTTAAAATATCACATTTTTTGGATTGAAAAATTCTCTTAAGTAAAAAAAAATCAATTTTTTGAATTTAAAAATGATTTTAATTTGAGAAATCATTTTTTTTTTAATTTGAAAAATCAAGTTTTCGAAATGAAAAATCAGTTTCTTACACTGAAAAATAATTTCAATGTTGAAAAATCAGTTTTTTGAATTTAAAAACTGATTCTGATTCAAGAAATCAATTTTTTGAATTCAAAAAATCAAGTTTTCGAATTTAAAAATCAATTTTTTGCACTGAAAAATTATGTAAATGCTTAAAAAATCAATTTTATTAATTGAAAACTTATTTTAATTCAAGAAATCAAGTTTTCGAATTGAAAAGTCAATTTTATTGGACTAAAAAATTATTTTAATGTTAAAAAATCAATTTTTTGAATTTAAAAACTGATTTTAATTCAAGAAATCAATTTTTTTGAATTCAAAAAATCAAGTTTTCGAATTGAAAAATCAATTTTTTGCACTGAAAAATTATTTAAATGCTTGAAAAATCAATTTTTTTAATTGAAAACTTATTTTGACGTTGAAAAATCAAGTTTTTGCATTGATAAATTATTTTAATGTTGAAAAATCAATTTTTTGAATTTAAAAAATAATCCCAATTTAAGAAATCAATTTTTTCCATTTAGAAAATTGAGTTTTTGAATTGAAAAATCAAGTTTTTGCATTGAAGATTCATTTTAATTTAAAAATCATATCAATTTAAAAAATCAATTTTTCGAATTAAAAAATTATTTAAATTTGAAAAATCAATTTTTTGAATTTAAAAATTATTTGAATTTTAAAAAAATCGATTTTTTCCATTGAAAAATGTCGAAAAACCTCATTTTAACTCATTTTCTCCCCTATTTTTTCAAGGCCAACCAGGAAGAGGCGGTGGTGGTGGTGCAGGTGGTGGAGGCGGTGGATCCCTCTACCAAGGACCAAATTCCTATCAAACAAGCGGGAACGGTGGATATCAATACTAAGAAAATCAAGATAAAAACTCAGTCATTGACATTTTCATGAAGCCAGACCCTGTTCTCATTTTATATGTTACATATATATATATATATATCTTTACTATTACTCAATGGCAAAACAGACTTGTGTACATAACAGTATCCGAACCGTATATGTTCTTTTTTTTTCTACTACGTATAATTCCTGTGTAAGAGTAATGCCAAGTTCATTGATATCCCTCTCTGTCGCTTGTGATCGTTTTTATTTTTTTTTTTAATAAAAAAATTGTTTATAAAGAAGAAGAAAATTGTTTTTTTTTTGATTGAATGTATTTTTTTATTTGGCTTGAACCAATGTACAGTAATTACAGTATATTTTCACGCTTCATTAAATAATTCAATAATTTTTCGGCTCTTATTGTCCGTTTTTTTCTTTAATTTGACGAATTTAACCATTGCATTGTTATAATCTATACAGTTAGAATATAATTAATAAAAATAATTTATTCAGTTTTATTTTCATTCATCTGCACAAAGTGCATCAATTGGACTTCAATTTCATAAAATACTACAATTCGTGGAAATATGGAAAGATTTAACGAGAATTTTATTTTAGTGAAAGAAGAAAAGTCCATTAATTTTAGATTATTTTGGAAATATCTCGGAAATTATTGAGTTTATGTGAATTTGTCAAGAGACCTTTTTTTTAGCTTATTAAATTCTTGACAAAAAGAGATTTCTTGGAATTTTTTCTTAAACTGATCGTTTCGGAGATATTTTGAAAAGAATCAAGGAATTTTCGTGGATTTTCCTTTTCTCATCACTTTAGGGGAAGGTGGGGTAAAATGGGCATTTCAATTGAACGGTTCGAGATGGAGATTTTCTTATGATTGCATTGGGAAGCTGAGAAAATTTTAGGTGGAAAACATGGGTCGAAATGATTTTTTTCCAATTTTTTGAAAATTTTACTTTTTTGGCCGAGTTTTGAAGGGTTTTCCTCTCGAAAATCGAAAAAATTCACTTTTTCGGCGATATCTCCGGTTCTGTTGGTCGTAGTGACCTGGGGTTGATCTCAAATGAAAGGTGAGCTCATTTCTCATCGATTTATGTGGTTCAAATTTTTTTAAATCAATTTTTCAAATACTTATAGGCCATTTTCTGAAAATCAGTTTTTGCCCTATAAGTACTTGAAAAATTGATATTTTTTTTTTTGAACCACATGAGTCGATGGCAAATGAGCTCACCTTTCATTTAAGATCAACCCCAGGTCGCTACGACCAATAGAACCAGAGATATTCCTAAAAACCTGAAATTTTTTAAAAACAGAAGGTTTTCACCTTCAAATCTTTCGCAAAAAAATGGAATTTTCGAAAAATTGAAAAAAAAAACGTCCAACATATGCTTTTCATGGCAAATTTCCTCAGCTTTCCAATGGAATCATCAAAAAAAACCTATCTCCAATATTTCCATTAATTTCGAGTAATTTTTATAGTATAAAATCCCAAAACGTGTCCATTTTACCCCACCTTCCTTTACTCGTTTCATTTCCCACCTAAACTCATTCATTTTAATTTCTTCATCTCTTAATCTTCCTTTTTCTGAACAATCATAGGATTCTACGAGGTAAATATCGTTCGTGAAAAATTAGAAAAATAAATACTGTCAACAGTTCCAACAGACACGAATTTTTTTCACATTTTACCTCAATTCCTCTTTTTTTTTCCTTCGTTATATATAACAAATATATAGGCATATTGGTATTTAATATTTGCGAAAAATCCTATAAGAAGCTTCATATCACAGTGGACATTACAATATATAATTAGAAAAATCATTTCTCGGACAATTGTATATAATTTCTCTTTTTTTTTCTCTGTAAAGCATAATTATCCGAAATAATAGTTCCTCTTAAAACACTTAATTAATCTTAATTGAACCGTAGTATTATACTTTTAATTTTATAATCCACGCTCATTAACTAGTGAATCACGAAAAAAAAAAATATTGTGAAAATCGTTGTGCAAAATTAAATACTATAAATATTTTCTAATCTATAATGATACTTTTTCAATGGAATAAAGAATGTAACTATTCTAAATTTTTCAATAGTTCTCCAAAAAATTATTAGATCAACTTTAAAGATAATTAAAAGGTAAAATCAGAAAAAAACTTAAATTTTTGTATAAAATTCTTAAATTTGATTCAGTAAATCTGTAAAAAATGTAATGTGCAATAAAATAAGCCCTTAAAACCAAAAATTAATTGAAAATAGAAAAATTTTCATTAGTTTTTACATTTTTTCAAATTTTTCAAGATTCAAAGAAATGCAAAAAATAATGAAAATTCTTCAATTTCCAATTAATTTCTTGTTTCTATGGCTTATTTTATTCCTTATTATATTCTCCCCAGATTCACTGACTCACTTTTGATAATTTCATCTCGTATAAATTATTATTAACGAATTTTAAACAAAAATTTAACGTTTATTCCCAATTCTACCTCCCAAACCTCCTTAATTACCTTAAAATACCTTCAAATTTACCGCGCAATCTCCGAAAATCCTCAAATTTCTCTCCTATCTACTTTACATCTGAAGAAGCTGCTGAAATCCAACGAAATTGACTTCATAAAAATGATTTAAAAAAAACCTAAACAGGTGATCCTCGTGTAGTTTTCTTCCACCACTTTTTAGGAACAACCCCATTGCCCTGCACCTCATCAGGAGCCCTGGCAAACTGAATGAAAAGCTGCTCCAAAGTCGACGAAAGAACCGCGAAGTCCTCGATACAAGCGAAATTATTTTTCAGCTCATTCAACAAGTTGTACATTATAGTCCACGTGGTCGTAGTATCGGTCACGTGATACCCGAGGAACCCAGAATTTTCATCAGTCAATTTGCAAGTCAAGTTCTCCTCGATCTTCCTCTTGATCTGTTCGACATCCGCATAATGTCTATTTGGCGACAATTTAACATGAATATTGTAGCCGGCTCCAAATCTCTGTTTTAGCTCCTGACTAGCTCCGACACAGACCAGCTGCCCCTTAACCATGATGACAAGACGATTACAAAGTACTTCGCACTCCTCCATACTATGAGAAGTCAAAATGATCGATTGTCCTGCATCCTGACAGACTTTCAAAGTATTCCAGAGTGATCTTCTCGCGGCTGGATCAACACCGGTTGTTGGCTCGTCCATAAGAACCAATGGCGGATTGCCTATCAGCGCCATCGCAATATTCAAACGCCTTTTGTTCCCGCCACTGTAAGTCCCGCTAGGTTGCGCTGCGCACGCAATCAAATTGAGTTTTTCGATCCACTTCTTAACAACGTCATGTATCTGCGCTTTTGGGATTCCCCTGAGTCTCGCAAATAAGTACAAATGGTCCCAGGAATTGAGCGTATCGATAATAGCATCCTGCTGAGGGCAATAGCCCATCTGCTCCAAATATCTCGTTCTATTACCTCCAATGCTAAAGTTCTTCAGCCAGGTTCTCCCGCCATTGGACAGTTCTTCTCCCGTCAGCATCCGGAAGGTTGTGCTTTTTCCTGCTCCATTAACCCCGAGAAGCCCAAAGCACTCGCCCTCCTTAACCCTGAAACTGATGCCCTTTACAACCTCCAAACTCCCATAACTCTTCCTCAACTCATTAGCCAAAAAGACGTTTTCATCTTCTTCGTCAAAGATCCTATTGATTCTCTTGTTCTCCTCATCCGCAACAATCGCCTTTTCTTTAACAACCATCTCGTCCATTCCCGAAGTGTCTGTTTTAAGCGCCTTTTTCTTCCGCAGCAGCATGACAAACCTCTGGACCAACTGCTGTTCGAGAAGAAAGATCAAAGTGAAGAATAGAAAGAAAGAGGCGGTTGAATAGATCATGCAGGTGGAGAGTTTGTGACCGACGAGAGGTTCGGCGAAGTAGGAGAGTGGATTTTTGCAGTCGCCATTGGAGCACTGCATGTCGCAGCACTTATCACTGATGATGCAGGAGATGGCGATCAACTCGTCCGACATTCTTCGGCATCTCGCATTTTCGGAAAGGACTGTGAAGAACGACACGTGACCGTAGGTGAAGCTCAAGTAGGGGAAAAGGAGGAAGATTTCGCTCTGAACGTCCCTGAAGTGCTTGAAGATCTTGTTGTCCCAGGCAATGGTCACCATGACGAGGATCATCTCAACAAAGCCTAAGATCAATGGAGTGACACTAAGAAGGGTCAATGTCGTGTTTAGCGTCTTTCTAGCGAAGCTAACTAGATAAACAAAGGGAATTGTTGCTAAACCGAAGAGTAAGAGCAGCCCGATGAAGATGGTGATCTCCTCTCCATGATAGAGTCTCGTCCCCAGACCTATATCCACCAGGATAAACGAAGCGAGAAGAAGAAAACTGGAGATAACGTACTGAACAAAGTCGAAGAGGAACATAGAAGCCCAGTACGTGAATTTCGAGGCACCCGTCATGTTTTGCAGCTGTTTTAGCCCGGATTTGGCTTCTTGAAGAGGCTGCGTGACGTAGAGAGCTAGTGCTGGTGCTAGAAATACGATAATAGCGAGGGTTATCATGGGTCCATCGACTTCGGCGTACCGCGTTATCGCCCAGGATGCTGGGAGCTGTTGGGCTGACATCTCGATGCTATAGGAGTCATCATCAGTTAGTGCCTTGATAAACGCGTTACTTAGAGCGTTTATAGTTATTGGAATACCGAGACGAGCGGTTCCTGAGAAGAACCCATTAGCTATGATGTTCTCGGTTCCATTGAATTCGGCGGAGATGATGTACTTGTTTCTATAGGTTCCAATATCATCGACTGCAACATCCAAAAGTGCGTCAGTTACACTAGTATCTATTATCTTGCTACTTCCTTGAAACTGCCTTACGCTTCTCGCGTACATTTCCGCTAATTGCGCACTGTCGGATCTGACAAAGGCTTTAGGAGAATTATGAGCCATTAGGGTCATTGGAATCGGCTTTTGGTTGGGTCCTGTCTCTCCGAAAGCCATCAGCATCATCGTACAAGCCAAACAAGGCAGCAAAAGACTCAGCCAAAAGGTCCACGGATTTTTCCGAACGAAAACAAACTTTTTAACCAAAAAAGCGTAAAAACACTGCATTAAGTACGGAATTCCGCTGATTTTTTGGTAGCTGCGGATCTGACTGCCAGAGTCAAGCTCGTCCCCATTTTCTCGGGTTACCCTTAAGAAGACTTGTTCTAAAGTAATGATGGAGACACTGATGCCGGTTATTCCGAGCTTGTCCTTCAATGCCTCTAGTTTATCAATAGCTTCCGGTAGTGATTCGGCCATCGGAATAGCGAACACCATCTTTCCCTCGTCTTGATTCAACAATTGCGCAGGGATACTTATCTCCTCGAGTACTTTAGACGAATCGCACCAAGGTTTGACCGATAAAGTAACCTCGACCTGACCATCTCCATACAATTTCTTCAGGAACATCGATGTTCCATAGCTTTTTAATCTACCTGTGTGCATTATAGCTATTCTATCACCTAAAATATCAGCCTCTTCCATATCATGAGTGCTGATAATGATCATCTTTTCACCTCTCAACTTAAGTACAATGTCCCAGACCTCACGTTTGCTCTCTGCATCCATTCCGGATGTTGGCTCGTCTAAAATCAAGACGTTACCATCACCAATAACAGCCATTGCGAGACACAATCTCCTTTTCTGACCTCCCGACAGCTGTTTAGGTATAAAATTCCTTTTTTCCGTTAAATTGACTTTATCCAGGAGAATTTCGATCTCGTTCTCCAGCTCGCGTTTGTTTTTAGAGGATGCTTTTAAGGTTCCAAAGAAGTGCAGCTGTTGATAGACAGTCAAATCGGGGAATACCATGTTTTCTTGGGGACAGAGGCCAATATTTTTCCGAATTGTCTCCGGCTCCTGCTGAATATTCTTGCCATCAATAAAAACAACACCTTCACTCAATCCAGTTAATCCTGACAGTATCGACATCATGGTTGTCTTGCCAGCTCCATTGTGCCCGAGTAAGGCGGTTATTTGTCCCTTATAAAAATCCATGGAAACCCCCTTAAGTGCGTAAACAGACGTCTGCCTGAGAAAATCAGTCGTGTAAACCTTCTTCAATCCTCGTATTCTTATCCCAGCATCCATACTCCCCTCCACCACATTTTCAAATTCTCGTTTAACAATCTTAGTCTTTTCGAAGTCAATTTTGTTCTCATCATGCTGCACTTTGTTCCTGTTTTGAAAGCAGAAGAAAGGATTTTTGCTGACGCCGTATTTTCCAGGACGTACTGCATGAATGTAAACAGCCATAAAAAAGTGGAATAATGTCCCAAGTATTGAGAATATCAGCATGACTCCAACACAGCCTTCGTCTGGAACATCCAGTGTCCCAACACTGAACAAATTCGACCAATTAACGCCAATTAATCTTGACTCGTAGCTAGTAACCTCTTCAAACATTCTCCTCTGCAGAATATTCGGGCTTATTATGCCTAAATATAGCAAGAAGTGTTTGAAATTCGGGCCAGTCGCAAAAGCAGCTACATTATTAAGAATAACCGTGAACATGAATGTCGCGAAAATTCCGTGTGAAGGCTTCCAAAAATAGGCGGAAAGATGGTATCCAAAGGCGATTATGTGCCAGCAATGAACGAAGAGAATAATCCAAACGAGAAACGGATTTCCGTAAGTTAGAAAAGGAACAACTTCCGGTGGCATGAAGTACTTGAGAATAAGGACGATTGGAGCCAGGTAAAAGGTACTGAACATGACTGCACTAACCAACCAACTGAACAAATTCATTTTAGTACTGACGCCGTTAACAGACATCAAAATGTTGATGCCAATGTACTTTTCATTGGCAGGAAACGATATTTCGATGCAGAGAATTATCAAAAAGATCATTCTTATCAATTCCGTGAAGGTCTGACCTCCAATAACAGTTCCTTTATCGACCATTGTATAAGGAGGATAAGGCATTTGTTGAACTGATATTTCCTGATTGTATTTTTTTGGCTTGACTGATGGATCTCCGGTTGTAACCCAGTTGATAATAGCTTCATCTAAACACAACTGCATAGGAATCAAAGGCGCTCCCCATTTTATCATCTCTGCAGCATATCCGTTTTCATCAGGATCGTAAAGATCTCTTGGGAGAACACCCGGAGTTCGGATTTTGTACTTGAATTTCGTTGGTCTCGTGTTGTTCACGATTGTTTCGAAGACAATTCCAAGGCAGGATGCGACATCCTCGTCTTTTCCTGTTTGATCTCGAGTCAAATCCTTTACCATGAGGTCCTCGTTTGGTGCACCGATCAGATTTTCAAGCGGTATTTGGAGACAGTCCATCGTTGCTTCCATCAAATTAACTGTTGATGGAATTTCTGGGGTAAAACGGATTCTTGTAGCTCTATTAACGGCGATCATTAGCTCTTCTCTCGTTTGTACTTCATAATAAGTATTTGTGGTGACTTGAACAGCTGCATTACTACTCATTAGTCTAACGGTTTGGCCGATTAGAAATAAAGCTATTGGTATCAATATTTGTCCTATTATTGATTGGGCCCAGTGTTTTTTGCGAACGAGAAAATTCTTCTTCAGGAGAAGCAAAAATATTCCCATTTTTCCAGACATCTTTTGATTTATTAGGTGAAAATCTGTTGTGGCGATTAAATTGAAGGTAAATTAATTACTTGCCTCAATGAAGTGCTGTTATCTGAAACCAAAAGGAGTAATCAATAAATTGCTGATTGTATTACTGGGAATTAAGGATGACTGGGAGGTACAATCGGGAAAAAAAGTTAAATTTTTTGGATATAATTTGTTAGAACCAAATTATACAAGATTCATAAGATTTCATAAGAACATGCAATGTTTTTCGAAATAAAAAGAAAAAAGGATTTCAAATCTGGAATATTAGTCACTCAAACAACATTTCAAATTCTGTTCTTATCAGTTTTTGTTTCTAGGAAAAAACGTTGGACGTGGCACTTTTTTTCGACTTTTTAAAGATGTTTTGGAGGTAAAATCGTAATAAAAAGTTGAATTTTTGTTTAAAATCGTTAATAACGCAATTTCTAAGATGAAATTCTCAAATTTGATTCAGTGAATCTGTAAAGAATGTAGTGAAGAATAAAATAATCAAAAAATTAATTGAAAATTGAAATATTTTCATTATTTTTTACATTTCTTCGAATCTTGAAAGATTTGAAGAAATGCAAAAATGAAATAAAAACAAAAAATCAATTGAAAATTTAAAAAATTTCATTATTTTTTACATTTTTTTGAATCTTGAAAAATTTGAAAAAATGCAAAAAATAATGAAAACAAAAAACAAAAAATTAATTGAAAATTAACAACTTTTTATTATTTTTTACATTTCTTTGAATCTTTAAAAATTTGAAAAAATGGAAAAAATAATGAAAACAAAAAACAAAAAATTAATTGAAAATTAACAAAGTTTCATTATTTTTTACATTTTTTTGAATCTTGAAAAATTTGAAAAAATAATGAAAACAAAAAACAAAAAATTAATTGAAAATTAACAAATTTTCATTATTTTTTACATTTCTTTGAATCTTGAAAAATTTGAAAAAATGGAAAGAATAATGGAAACAAAAAACAAAAAATTGATTGAAAATTGGAAAATTTTCATTATTTTTTACATTTCTTTGAATCTTGAAAATTTTGAAAAAATGCAAAGAATAAAATAAAAACAAAAAATTAATTGAAAATTGAAAAATTTTCATTATTTTTTACATTTTTTTGAATCTTGTAAAATTTGAAAAAATCAAAAAAATAATGAAAATTCTTTTATTTTCAATTAATTTTTTGTTTTTAGGGATTATTCAATTTCTTTACGAATTTACTGAATCAGATTTGACTATTTCATCTTGTATAAATTGTTATTAACGATTTTAAACAAAAATATAACTTTTTTTCTTCGATTTTACCTCCAAAACATCTTTAAAAAGACGAAAAAGAGATAAAAATGCCACGTCTAACATTTAAAAAAAAAAAGGAGATAAGAATAGAATTTGAAATGTTTGAGTGACTAATATTTTACATTTGAAATGTTTTTTTTTTCTTTTTATTTTGAAAAACATTGCATGTTCTTATGAAATCATTTCAATACAATGCACTTCATTTTTATCATTGCCACTAATGAAAAACGTCGATAAAACTGTTATTTCCTAGTAAATCCCAGTGTATGTTCTATGTCACATTTCAAAGTCAAATTATGTAAAAAAAAAAAAAAAAAAAAAAAGAGAAAGAAGAACACAAAGACATAGAATGTGTTTCTATGGAAACATATGAGTCACTTTGGTGGTCTCTTTAATAACTCCATTAAATATCCATGAGGTTCGAATTGTTAAAGGCCTTTTTTTTTTGCTTTTGGAAACTCACATTAAACACAATTTTTGGCTGAAGAAAATCGATTAAAGGACATTTCTGAAGAGAATGACATGAAAAAAATGAAAATACCCAAGAAAAAAAATTAAAATTATTGATTTTTACAATTTTACAATTAGATGAGAATTTATTAGTGTGACTAACCCATTTTGCCTGTGTATTTCCTTTTTATACTACTCCAATACTGTCATATCGTTATCATTGAGTATTATCTATATCACTTCCTTGTCTATCTCTCTTCTTTTTTTTTTTAATGATCAAAAACATGAAAACTCGAAGATCGTAGAGATTTGCACACTTTGTCCATCACTTCGTGTGTGGAATGACGTTTTTGGTTTTATTGGAGACACACACACACATATACACATATATATACACACATACACACCCAATGAGTGTGTGAGTCTAAAACACACGCTAAATACGTTTAATTTTTTAGTATTTCACTAGAGACCTCAATTTTCACGGCGAAAGTCCGAAAAAATGGGGTCGTGTTGCTCTGTCGGTAAAGAAGATTTCTGAATTGTCAGTGTCAAACACAGACGCTGGACGTAAACAATGTTTGTGGGGTTTGTGTTTGTTGTGATGAGGGAAAAAGACGTTTTTTTGGAAATTTAATTAATTAAGGTAGTATTGAAGTGAATTCGAGGAGATTCAAGTGCTTATTTTTTTGATGATGGATCAAAGATGATGTTTTTTTACATTTTTCTGAATTTTTTCATAATTTTTGACTGTGCAGTTTATGAGATATGAATTATCAAAGTTACTGAAAATAGCAGTGGTGGGGATGAAACGCCCTAAATCGGACGGAAATAACGAAATTACTAAAAAACCACAGGGTTGATCCATTATTTAAAAACAATTGGCGAAGAGAACAGCATTTTAACTAAATAATATAAGAAAAAAATATTAAATTCACCGTATAGTTATTGAGAAATTTTAATTAGAAGGTAGTCGTAACTATTTGCCTCTCTCTCTATTTCATGCATGTGATAGGAGATTAATGTAAAAAAAAATTCGAGAGAAAAAAATTATATTCACAAGCTGAAGATATGACTTACGAATAATTTAATCACTTTTTTCGGGTAAATTAAAGCACAATTTCCCGAATTATCAGGAATTTATTGGAAACTAACCTACAAAAGCTCATTTTTTGTGACCTTGAAAATAGCAAACAGCTGAGAATTTTTAGATTTTTTTCTCTTCGAAAAGTAAATTAAAAAAAAAAAAAAATATGCATTTGTAGAAAATTCAAAACACTATGAATCCAAATTTTTTAAATATTTTTATTATAATAATTTATTTGTTAAAAAAAAATTCGGAAAAATGTAACAATTATGCTAATTCCATTATCATTATTTTTTTTAATGATTTACTGAAAATAGTAGAAATCTGAAAATTTCAAATCATTTTTTCTACTTAAAAAATAAATTATTTACAAAAGAAAAAAATGCACATGTAGAAAATTAAAAAAACTCATAGTGCAAATATTTTAAAAAACTTTTTTAAATAATTGTTTTACCTGAAACAATCCAAAAAATTGTCAGATGTGTTCTAATTTCATTATCATCATTTTTTCATGATATACTAAAAAAAAAAACAGAAATCTGACAATTTCAAGTCATTTTGTTTGCTTAAAAAATGAATTAATTAACAAAAAAAGTATGCACATTTAGAAAATTAAAAAAACTAAAAGTGCAAATTTTTTACATATTTTTGTTAAAAATAATTTATTTACCTGAAAAAATCCAAAAAAACATCAGATGTGTTCTAATTCCATTATCATCACTTTTTTTTCAGTTTAATCAACAGTACTCTTGCACACTACCTCAACTCCTGATGAAAAATCTTCAATTCTAATTAATGATTCTACTTGTGATGCTGATGCAATTCCCCAAATCATCGAGATGACAGCAGCTAATGTGCAGGCTGCAATGTGCCTAATATGTAAGAATTCCTCTGACGTCTCATCATTTACCAACATATTCTCCACATCATTGCCAAAAAATGGGGAATTGCTGGCGACTTTAGTTATTGGCACGATTCATCCAAAAGACACAAATTTTCCCCGAGAAAATGTCAACGAGAGTTCTTATTTGTGTTCGAACTGCTACAATTTATTTAAAATGTTGGAACAAGCACAGTCGACAGTAACAAGTATAAAAGATGAGATTTTGAAGATTTATAATAAGAGTGAAGAGGAAATTGTAAATAGAGAGGAAATTTATCGAGTTATTGACGAATTCAATGGACTGAATAATGAGGCTGAACAAATTAGTACAAATAACGAAGAATTACCTAAAAATCCTGAAAATACTGAAGTACAAAAAGATGCAGAGGTCCATAATGCTGCGGAAGCTGTGGAAAATGATGCAGAAACACTAAAAAATGCAATTAATAATTCACCTGATGATTTTCCGAATTTTTTCTGCTCAATCTGCAGCGAAAAATGCAAAACATCGACTGAACTCAAGAGCCATATGAAATCTCACTCATCATTGCGTCCATACATGTGCGAAAAATGTGGACAGGCTTATAAACATAAGCATGCACTGAAGATACACATTGGAATGCATAATGGAATAAATCCATTTAAATGCAGCTATTGCGACAAATGTTTTACGCAGAAAGGTGCACTGATGAGACACTTGCCTATGCACACTGGTGAAACACCCTATCAGTGCGAATTGTGCGGCAAAAGATTTGTTCATCATACTTCTTATAATATGCATGTACTGTCGCATACAGGAAAGAAGTCGCACCAGTGCCATGTACGTTATTCAAATTAGTTTAGTGATTGAATAGAAAAAATATTAAATTTTTAGATAAATTAATGAGAATACTCAATTTTTAAATCAGTTTTTTAAAATCTTTTTTGTTTTTTCGAAGATTTTTCGGAATTTAAGCGAGATAGAGCAATTTTTCATGAAACATTTTTTGTAGGTCTTGAAATTCTGTACAAAAAAGGTTTCTTTGTAAATTGCTCTATCTCGTTTAGATTCCGAGTTATCTTCAAAAAACTAATGATGAAAAAATGGATTTGTCTGAAAATTTCGTAATCGTAAATCGATTTATTTTCGTCAACTCGTTTTTTTTCAATATCTTGGAAATTAAGCGAGATAGAGCGATTTTACTAGAATCCTTTTTTACAGAGAACTTCAAGAGCTACAAAGAAGGATTCCTGCAAAATCGCTCTATCTCGCTTAGTTCCCGAGATATTATAAAAAAACTGATGAAATGAGATGAATTCGTTTTTAAATTCATTTATAAATCATTGCTCAATGTTTTATTAATTAATTTTTACTATTTTTCCAGATTTGTAGCTTGTCTTTGCTATCAAAGTCTCATTTGAAGCGCCACTTAAAGGTCCACAGTGGCGAAAAACCGTTTGGCTGCGATTTGTGTGGGAAAAAATTCGCAGAACGTTATAATCTCATTGCTCATCAAAAAATTCATGATCCCGAGGAAATTTCATCAATTAATTCGAGGGGAATTGAGTATAAGTGAGTTTATTACTCAAAAAATTCGAAAATAATCTGAATTTATACCGTATAAATTCAGTACTTACATTAAATTTCCACCATATATTTGAGCAGTTTTTTTTTGCAGTTTTCTTATCAATATTACGTATCAAATATGTCATTGAAAGACATTTACACAGAATTTAAACTCAAAACTGCATAAAAAAAGGCATCTATTCAGCATAAATGCAATTTTTAAACTTGAATCGAGTTTACGCGCCATTTATTCCGTATTTTCAAAAACCGTAAGAAACTCATTAATTTTTTGCGTATTTTCTTCTTTCAGGTGCAGTTATTGTGCTGAAATCTTTGTTGATAAAGAAACATTTGAGGAACACGTGAAAGAACATTCGGCAGTAGCTGACATCAGCGATAAGCATCAATCACAAACGAATTGGGAGGGATTACATATCAACAAACACCTGTTAGATAAGTCGAAATACAAAGAATTTGATTTGATCATTCGTAATGATTACCAGGAACACTACAATGTAGAGACAATCTAGTGGAATTAACGAAAATTGTTGAATTCCACGAACGTTAAGTCTTTTGCCTTTTTTTTACTCATCTTCATTTTAATTGAAGGAATTAAATTAAATGTTTTATCTAACAATTGTCTTCATTCCATTGATGATTTTATCAATGACCTTGGGCATTATCACGTTATTCCGATAGGAAACATCAAGATTTTCACATTTTTCCGGGTTATCAGTCAATTGCTGTTTAACAAAGTTCTCGAGGTTTTTCAGCGTACACTTGTACTCATCAGAAAACAACTGAAATTAATTTTATAGAAAAAATTGTACATGTGTCATTTTATGAAATGTGATAAGGTGTGGAGTGACTCACAATCAATGAGTAAAATCCGGGATTCTGGAGGTGGTTATCAATGTATAATTGTCGTGATTTCATCACTATTTCGATGTAAGTGTTCATCAGGTATTTTGGCTCATCAACTCTCTTGAATTTTTCTGAAAAATGATCGTGTGAATCATCACTTGATTCTGAAGTTATTACTGATTTTATCTCTTCATCTTCGTCGAGTTGGAGGGTTCTTTTTTGATGGAGCAAACGCTTCATTCGCTTCTTCTTTTTTTTCGATTCCTCATCGTCGATTATTATGTTTTTTTGTTCGTCTAAAAGTACCTGCAATTCTCACTAATTTGAGTTAAAATTTTACTGGGGAATTAGGCAGTAAAATTTTTGAACATTTTCCATTAATTTTTTGGAAAATATCAGTTTTCGAAAATTTAATTTTAGAAATTTTGGAAATAAACGAAGTAATTTTTAAAATATTTTAAAAATATTTCGGAAGGAATTCCGGAACGATTTCGAAAATTCTGGAAAATGCCAAATGCGAAAATATAACAGATTTTTAGAATTTCGAATTTAAAAAAAAACAAAATCGAAAAATTTTTGGAAATCATTTGCAAAATCGAAATATTTTCGAAATAATTTGCAAAATCGAAATATTTTCGATATAATTTGCAAAATCTAAATATTTTCGAAATTTAAATGCTTTCGAAATCGAAATGTTTCCGAAATCGAAATATTTTCGAAATCGAAATGCTTTCGAAATCGAAAGATTTTCGAAATAATTTGCGAAATCGAAATATTTTCGAAATAATTTGCAGAATCGAAATATTTTCGATATAATTTGCAAAATCTAAATATTTTCGAAATCTAAATGCTTTCGAAATCGAAATGTTTTCGAAATCGAAATATTTTCGAAATCGAAATGCTTTCGAAATCGAAAGATTTTCGAAATAATTTGCGAAATCGAAATATTTTCGAAATAATTTGCAAAATCGAAATATTTTCGATATAATTTGCAAAATCGAGATATTTTCGAAATCAAAATATTTTAGAAATCGAAATGCTTTCAAAATCGAAAGATTTTCGAAATCCAAATGCTTTCGAAATAGAAAGATTTTCGAAAACAAATTATTTTCAAAATCGAAATATTTTCAAAATAATTTGCAAAATAATTCTCAAAAACTAGAGATAGAGAAATTTTTGTAGAGACCTTTCTTTGTAGCTATTTTTCCCCCACAAAATAAGATTTCTACAAGAATTTTTCTATTTCCCATCAACTTTTAAATAAGAAAATCTAAAAAAACCTTCAAATCCGACGAATGCTGTGAAATTTCATTGTCCCCAATTTCTCTGATTTCTTCATTGAATTTAATGTGTTTCCACTCTTCCCTCATCTGTTTCTCTGTTTTAGTAGCCCTCGGCAGCATCATTCTGCTCTGGAAAAGAATATCCGTAGCAGTTGCACCAGTTCCCTGTGGTCTTATGTAATTACAGTACATTGGTAAATCTAAGTCGTCGATAATTTGATCAACAATATTAGCAACAAAGTTCATCCTGCTCCTCGACGATTCCACAATGTTCTCAGAAGCTACAGTCTTCCCAATAGTTAAAGCGAGGAGATTCTCCACACTGTCTTTTATCCAAGTGAATATTTTGAATTTTCCCCGGATCCATTCCCTGTGGATCTCCTCGTCCTTCGTAATTACGAGAACTAATTTAACATTTGGATATCGATATTTCAATTGAAGAGTCGCACATAAATCCATCTGCGTTATTCCAATTTTCTTCTCTTGGCGTAATGCTGAAATTTCTTCCGCATCTATTTCGAATATTTGGGAAAAATAAAAGCAGGAAAAATAATAATACTGGAAATGAGAGAAATTTGACAATTTTTAGATTTTTATTTTAAACAAATTAATTATTTATAAATCATTTAATTTAATTAATTAATTAATTTAGTTTATTTATAAATTAATTAACAAATTAATTATTATAGATTTCAAAGCAGCTGAAATAAAAAAAAAAAAAAAAAAAAAAAAAAATTATTATGAAGAAATTAAAAATAGGTGCATGTAAAAAATTTAAAAAACTAGAAATGCCAATTTTTTGACTATTTTTCAAATCACAATTAATTTGTTTAAAAAAAATCCAAAAAAATTGTGAAAAGTCTGCTAATTTGATAATGATAAAAAATGAATATTAAGGTAGTATTCCAGAGTGGATTCGAAAAAATAGAGAAAAATGAGGATTTGCAAGTTAGTTTCCAATAAATTGCTGATAATTCGGCAAAAAGTGCTTTAATTTACCCGAAAAAAGTGATTAAACTATTCGTAAGTCATATCTTCAGCCTGTGAATATAATTTTTTTTTCTCGAATTTTTTTTACATCAATCTCCTATCACAAGCATGAGATAGAAAGAGAGGCAAATAGTTACGACTACCTTCTAACTAAAATTTCTCAATAACTATACGGTGAATTGAATATTTTTTTCTTCTATTATTTAGTTAAAATGCTGTTCTCTTCGCCAATAGTTTTTAAATAATGGATCAACCCTGTGGTTTTTTGGTAATTTCGTTATTTCCGTCCGATTTAGGGCGTTTCATCCCCACCATCGCTATTTTCAGTAACTTTGATAATTCATATCTCATAAACTGCACCTCCAAAAATTATGAAAAAATTCAGAAAAACGTAAAAAACCATCATCTTTAATCCACCATCAAAAAAATAAGTTAAAAATCCTCAAATCTCCACGAATATTACCTTAAAACCCTCCCATAACTCACGAAATCCGTAACTATCTCCAACAAGTTCTTCAATAGTCAGAAACTCTCCATTCCTCGCCATCTCATTAAAAACCTCTCTTTCAACGAATTTATAAGCCTTTGCGTCAACATAATTCGCCGAAAATTCTCTAGTTGTGTAGCTCCTGCAGTACTTAACGTTGCCAATTTTTTTAGCTATATGAAGACCAATGGCGATTTTTTTAACAGCGGATGGACCACTCAAGACAATCAAAATCGGATCATCCTCGTCGTAAGGACTCACACTATCATCGATTCTCGCTGGACTCAATTGCTCCAGAAGAATCAATTTACTGAGGATTCTAGAAGCCAATAATTCAATCGGTGGACTGAATTTCGTCGTTGCCGATACTTTCTCGGGTATTGCAACGTCACATCCGTCAATGCACGTCAACGTTGGCATTGCATAGAGCAGAACTTCCCTATAATGAGGCCAAGTAGTGCACGAATTTCCTCGTAAATCGATTTCGTCGATCAAATTATTCAAATTCGATATTTCCAGCAAATCAGCGATTCTGTTATGACTCAAGTCGATGATTCTCAGAGAATAGGGAAGATTTCGGAAGAATGATAGCGAGGATATCACGTTGTGACTCAGGAAAACCGACCGAAGATTCGGAAGATTCTCAAATCCATCGCAAGTCGATGATTTTATCGATTTCACGCAATTAAAATCCAAGTTTAAGTGTTCGATATTCAAACCATCCAAATTTTCGACAGATTCTATCAAGTTGTAGGACAGATTCAAGTGCTTCAAGTGCCTTGGAAGGAGATAAGGATAAGGATTGAGATAAATTTTGATGGAATTAAGATAATTTAGTTGCGAAGAGGTAAAAAGAGATAAGTCTATTTTTTTTTCGATAGTTTTTTGAGGATATAAGATATTTTATAAGATATAATTTTTTAGACAGGGGAGAGTGGGGCAAAATGGACCCTCATTGTAACATGGTTAAGGAATTTTTTTCGGGATGAAGGACTTGACGAAAAAATCTAAAAAAATTTGAGAAAATCCTCCAACATGTCTGTATTGTTTGTGAATTTTTTCAGATTTTTTGAGGCAACGGCCTCTTTTTAAAAAATTCTCGAGTCATCTCATTTTTTAGGTCCATTTTGTCCCACTCTCCCCTGTATTATTATTTTGAAGATATAAGATATTTTTGAGGATTTTACTTCTAAATCTTGTTTTATAGCTCTTGGAATTTTCTAAGAAGCAAAAAATAAAGGAATAATCGCTCTATCTCGCTATAATTCAGTGGGAATTATTACAAAAATAAGGCGATTTGTCCTTTTTTACCTCTTCACTACTGAATTAATCTTGAAAAATCTCAAAAAATCTCGAAATCTACAAATTTCCAGATTTCTGGTTAATTTCAAATAGTTTGAAATTTTTTTTTTCTTTAAATAGTTTGGAATAAAACTTATTTTTTGTTTTTTTAATTTAGTATCGAAATTTTGTGGGAAAATGAGTAGAAATTGCTTTCACATTAATCAGCGGAATATTTAAAAAACGCGAAGACTTAAAGAGATAAACTCCAAAACCTTCTTTTTTGTAGAAAATTGAATTTTCTTTAAAAAAGGTCTTTTCCCTAATTTTATTAAATTCAATGATTTCAAAGATATTCCCGAAATTTTTAATGAAATCCATACTTAAGCCCTTTTAATCCGGAAATGACTTCGATGCAATTGTGCGAGAGATTCAGGTAAACGATGCTCCAAAACTCCCCGATATCATCCATAATCGTGATATTATTGTGGGAGAGATTGACGTGAGTTAGATATCGTGGAGGTGTGAATTTTAATAATGACGTGAGTTTATTGTACGAAGCATCGAGATAAATGAGATAACAGAGGTGTCCAAGTGGTGACAGATCGTTCAAATTGTTATCAGATACATTAAGATACTGGAGGTACTTGTAATTTTTCAATGCTCTGACGTCAACGAGCTTCTGCAAAAATCAAGAAGGAAATAATTATCCTAAATTGAGAGGAAAAAAAGAAACATTTTATGATCAAAAAAATTCGTATTTGAATTGAAGAAGAGGAAAAATTTCATAATTATCAACAGTTATCCATCGTTTAATTCAATACAAACTCAATTTTTGATTTTTTTTTCAATCAAATTAATCAGATTGATTAATGTGAAAATTTTTATCTTCAAGTAGTATATTTATTTTTGAAACAAATAATTTTTTCGATTTTTCTTAGTTTCAAAAAATTGATTTCTTGGAAAAAAAAACATTTTTTATTCTCCTTGTATCGATGCAATTATAACACATTTAATTCTGATAATATTTATATTTTCATATTTGTTTCAGTGCTGGCGTAAAATTGAATTGAAAATTTCCAAACTTTTTATTTCTTGATTCAAAGACAAATTTCTCAATAAAATCCATTTTTTCTCTCCAGTGTAAGGGATAAAATTGACTTATGAAGTAACTTTACCAGGCTACTCAAATCGCACTTGATCAGCGTGTAATTCTCGTCGTCAGGACACTTTGCAAGATAACTCAAGCATGCTCCTATCAATTTATCAGATAAAATTCTCTCTTCACAGTCATCCAGGTCAACGTCACTGAATTCCTTGATTTTAACTACTGGTGCATTGGCCTCGTTCCAAAAATTCTCATCAAGAACACAATCACCCCATTTACTTTTATAAAATTTACATTTTTTTTCATCAATCATTTTAAATTAATTAATATTTTATTATTCTCAAAAAATTATGATACACAGATAAACTTAAACAGCTGAACATCGAAATATCGTTATTTTTCAATTCACAGAACGTTTTTATTCAGAAATTATTTCAATGATTCCTCAAATACCCGAAACACATGGGAATTTTCCTAATTTTTCATTTCAGACAAATCAACCGCACCTTTTTTCTTGCTAAAAAAATCAGCAGCTAGAATCGATGCCGATGTCGAAAAATTCAAAAAGCTCTTCAACAGCTCTCTAAAAATTCCAAAAAATAGAAATCAGTAGTCATAATTTATCAAAGTCTTCTTCTTTGTTTTCCGCACGCCGTGCGGTAAATAGCCACTTTGCGTACGCTAAGCGTGCGGTCAATGGCACTTTTCGCACGGTGTTCATAAAGAAACTGTAACTCACACGTGTGATAAGATTTTCAGTACTTTATAAATGAAGTAGTATATTACCTAACAAGTGCAGTAAAGTAGCCACTTTCCGCACGCTAAACGTGCGGTCAATGGCACTTTTCGCACGTTGTTGCCAAAAACAATACTTTAAACGTGCGGTAAAGATTTTCAGACTCGTGTGATTAGAAAACTCGCTCTTGGCTCATTTTGCAACCTCACACTCGTCAGAAACGTACTTTATCGCACTTGTTAGGTAATATACTATTTTTTCATTGTTACTTTCCTGAATTATTTGCGAATCTAGGAAGAAGAGGCAAAATGAAAATGAGTTGAAATCCATCAAACTGTTTTTTTTAAACTGTTTATCTTTCTTTAGTCATTTTATGAACAAGAAAAATTGACGGGCAGGAAAACTCACGCCCAACAATTAAATCATTTTATTTCTAGGATTTTTCGATGTTACTGGATGTTTTTCCAGCAATTCCTCGTCCATTCGATGAGTATCCCAGTTTTCAAGCTGAATATTGAAACATAGTTTTCAATTCACAGGATTCTGAAAGTTTCTTCAATGGTTCTCCAAATACTCGATATGAATGGAAATTTTTCATTTCAGTTCGATCAATTGCACCTTTTTTCTTGTAAAAATCAGCAGACGGAGTATTTGCCAATACCGAAAAATTCAAAGCGGCGCAATTTTTTTCAACAGCTGTCTGAAAATTGCAGATACAAATTATGGATTTATCCTAGGATTTACTGGCTTATTTTTAATTATACACTTAAAAAAAAAAACTAAATTAAATATTTCAAGATACTTAGCAGCAAGATACAATGAGATATCATCTCGATGAAACATGATTGAGATACATATATGTTATGTATCTCACATGATTGTTTTTATGGTGAAAAAATTCAGTATAGAGAAAGAAAATTCAATTTAAACAGGAAAAACCTTATTAAATCATCGTGTAATTGCTTGAGTCGCAACAAAATATTCAAATTAACTTTCAGAAAGTAAACCCAAATTAGGTTTCTTTTGATTCTTTAAATTTAGATTTTTTTTCTTTAGTGTATAGTGTAATTATTACCTTTGCAAGTGCCTCAAATAGTAAACTACCAATTCCATTGTTACGAGCATCTGGAACTACGTACAGATCCGTCAAATAAATAGCTTTACCAGTCCAACTCATATATTGAAATGAATAAAAAGTGTATCCAATCAATTTATCATTTTCTTCGGCAACGATACAATAGAACAATGGATTATCACCGAATCCATCTCTTTCTAATGCTGGAATTAATGTATTTTTGAATAATTTTCGAATTATCCGCATGAAAGTTTATATATGTACAAGCATATATATATACAGGATGACGTCAGCATCCACCTTACAAACTTCTGGACTTTGAAGAATCAACAGTTAAGTTACAATTCTAATACCGCGAGAATTAATGCAATTGGATGGAAAAAAAATTAATTACGACTATAAGCCATGAGAAATTTCTTATTGTTACGACATTTAAGGGGGGGGGGGGGTGGGGTAAGGGTTTACGCGTGGAGAAAAAAACACTTTTTTTACGATTTTTTTTTAGACGTATAGATTAAGCAGATTTATTGAAACCTTTTGAACATTATTAAGCATGGATTGAACAACATTGAGTAATTTTTTTATGCAAAAATATCCACTAACAACGGAGCTTTTCCAAGAACGTTTCTTTGAAATAGAAGATTTGCGGTGATCACTGTATCTCAGCTGGAAATTATCAGAAATAAAAAACCATTGAAATTTAGTCAGAGTATCAATAAATCCTCCTCCCAACGTTCTCTGATTATTATTTTTTTTACATTAAAGGGGTTTTCTACCAAAATTGTGCCACAAAATGGCGCAATTTTTCGTAAAAAATAGCAGTTTTTACTTTAAATGACCACCAAAAATTGAAAAATGAAAAAAAAAATAATCAGAGAACGTTGGGGGGAGGATTTGATGATACTTTGACTAAGATTCAATGGATTTTTATTTCTGATAATTTTTAGCTGAGATACAGTGATCACCGCAAATCGTCTATTTCAATAGACGTTCTCAGAAAAGCTCCGTCACCGGCTTGTTTGTGGATATTTTCGTATAAAAAAATTACTTCATGTTGTTGAATCCATACTCAATAATGTTCAAAAGGTTTCAACAAAGTTGCTCAATGCATACGTCTAAAAAAAATTCGTAAAAAAAACATTTTTTTTCATGCGTAAACCCTTACCCCCCCCCCCCTTAATGCTGTACTCGAAGCGATACCAAATGCGGCAATCTAGTGATATTGAATCGAAGAATTGAGCAGACATTGAATGCGACACTTTTAGTGACGCTGGATGGAGCAATTACTAAAATCGCAGAAAAAATCCGTTCGTCACTATTCAGATAGTTATTCTTCCAATTTGATTCATTTTCGCGCCATTGGAATTGTTATCTTATTTTCCAAAAACCGAAAATTTGTAAGGTGGATGCTGCCGCCACCCTGTTATGAATATAACGAATAAATATGTCGAATACATATAGTATAGTAGAATCACATATAGGGGAAGGTGGGGCAAAATGGACATCAGGGGTAAAAAGGACACATCTAAATTTTTAGGTGAAAATTTTATGGATAACTCTTGAAATTAATAGAAATATTGACGGTAGATTGTTTCTAATGATTTCATTGGAAATTTGAGGAAATTTTAAGCGGGAAAAAGCGCTGCAACTAATTTCTTTGAATTTTTGGCGATTCTGACTTTTTTGAGCATTTTAGAGGGGGGAAAACCTTCCTTTTTTTTTTTACAATTTTCAGTTTTTTGAGAATATCTTCGGTGCTATTTGTGGTAGCGTAAAAATTCTGAGGGGAGGTGAAAGGTGATATCATTTGCCATCGATCCATAGGGTTTCCAATTCAAAAATATCGAATTTTAAGGTATTTATGGGCATTTTTGTGGAACAGTTTTGTGAAACAGTTTTTGGCCTATAACTATCCCAAAAATTGATATTTTTGAATTCAAAACCCCGTAAATCAATGGAAAATGAGCTCACCTTTCGTTTGAGACCAACCCTGAATTGCTACGACCAATAGAACCAGAGATATTTGCAAAAAACTGAAAATTTTCCTAAAATGAAAGGCTTCTACCTTATATTATCGAATTTTCAAAAAAATAAAAAAAATACATCTGACACTCGTTTTCCGGCTAAAATTTCCCCAGCTTTTCAATAGAATCATCGAAAAGAATCCATCTCTAACCGTTTCATTATAGTGTCCATTTTGCCCCACTCTCCCCTATGCGGATATATATCAAGTAAAAAATGTAATAATTGACATACATTCAATATATATCGTCGCCTTAGAGTCAAAGAGGCGTAAGTCCTGTGTATAAGCATAGCACTTACGGCACTTTATTTATAAGGTGACGAAATATATTGAATATATGTCAATTATTACATTTTTTTGCCACACATATATGATCCCGTATGATTTTTCTATATTTAACATATATATTTTTTTTCATGAAGGTAATCAAGTATTTGATGGACTTGAATGTCATCAAATTCGTACTCTCAGCATCAATTTTCGGACCCTCCGGAATATTGGCTTCATCTGCCAGGTTCTAATCATAAATTATGATTAATTATTCAAGGATCAAATGACATAAATTATGAATTACCAAGGATATGTGAATAGTAGTTGAATTGAATTGAATAGTAATAATAAATTCAAAACACGAATATTTCGAATAGCACTGAATAATTTGCAAAATTCAAATTCTCATCCATAATATAGGACAAGAAAGCTAGCTTTTCAGTGGAAAAGTTGGATTTACCCGGAAAATATTTTTTTTTTTAACTTAAAAGGAAAATCAGATTTACAGTGGGAGGATATTAGAGTGATTTTGGGAATTTTCTGCATAGTATTTTCTGAATTTTGCGAATAATTGTGATTAAGATGAGTCTACGAAAAAATTCAAAAGGTTTGAATTATTTGAATTATTTCGACTACTCAGGAAATTCATTAGTATTAAGTATTTAATTCACCATGAATTATTCAAATTTTCGAATATTCGCACACAATTTTGATATTACCTGTATTAATTTCCTGATTTCTTTACAATCTTCTCTGCGCGCCAATCTTAAAACGATTCCAGCCATTATTGAAAAAAATCAATTTTGCACTTGCAATTTCAACTGTGGTGACAGAATAAAGAATGAGGATAAAATAAAGAAATTGGGTGCGGTGTAGACATAAGATAAGATAAAAGGATGGACTCCTGTCACATGATGTATCACAAGACGGCCACGTGATGGAGTAGTGATCCTGACAAAATTTGGTCACAAAATTCCACTGAATGACGGTCATAAAAAGAAAATAAATTATGAACGTTATCTTCCAACTATATTGATACTTTTTTTTCTCTTCTCAAAATTATTAAATTTGGAGGAAATCAAATTCCGCACTCTGGCGAATTTCAAAGAAAATTTCCTAATATAGTTTGACAATTTTTGCGCTATCAAAAAAATTCCTATTGAAATCAAATTTCTACAGATTTATAAAATTAAACTAAACAAAATGACCGTCACAAATTGGAAAAATTTAATGACCGTCATTTAACATCTATATAGATGTGTTTTACCATCAATCATTTTTCATTCCTTGACAAGCGTAAATAAATTTAGTTATGGAAGACTCAATGAAAATCCGATGGAGTTAAAACAAAAAATTTCTATTTCAATCAAATGTATTGAATATTTACTGATTTATGAAATTGACTGAAGAAAATGACCGTCACAAATGAAAAAAATTTAATGACGATCATTTTACATCTATATAGATGTATTTTACCATCTCAATCATTTTTTATTCCCTGATAGGCATAAATTGACTTGTGACCGTCATTTTCCATTTAGAATTTTGTGACGTCATGTGACCGTCACAAGACGGTCATTTCTTGGTCATATGACGTCAGTCAAAAAATGACTCACTGCCCATCTTAGCGCGGTGGAGACTCTTAATCGCGAAAAATTTCAGCGTAAGTGGAGTCATATTTAGGTCATTGAATGAGGCTGGAAGGCCACCTAGCGTGCTTAAATATTATTTGCTCTTTTAATTGTACTAAATGGAAATTTATAATTATTCAGAATTGTAAATGTTTTCCGAGCAATAACGACATAGTTCTTGATACATTATGTTAACGTCCCGGAGGCATAATGTACAAATCCTGATGGTCTCCATTAATGGAGTGCAAAAAAGATGTTGTGTATGAATTAAAAGTGACATGTGTGATAATGAAGTGTATGATTCCATGTATATACAATTTCCAATGACAACATTACCCAGGCTGTGCAATATTTGAAAATAGGCGGGCAATATCCAATTGCGCACTTTTGCTACTGCAACTAACGTTAGTCGAGTTTCGTTCCTATTTTTGTTACTGTGACTAACATATTACTTTCGTTCCGTTATTCGAACGGAAACTAAACTAAACTAAAGTAACGTTACCAGTCCCTGAATTTTACCTTACCATAACAATAGCATTCTCTCTGTGATTCTACATGCGATGGTCCAAGTTTGGCTCAGAAGAATACGTTTTGAAAAACAGATAAAGGCTACTTTTGTAATGACTTGGGAGAAATTCAATGGGTATTTTCAAAAATCTTGGACCATTTCCTTTTGAAACATGCATGATAAATTCATTTTTGGTCAGTTTGAAATGGGTCGCGAACAGATATCTCTGTGAATATGATTTCAGGCCAATTTTCATTTGCCTATTCTTTAAAGAAGCAAGAAATTTCACATAGAAATGAGTATGAACATGTCAGTTTGACATATTTGAGATGAGCTTATATGTCATTCTCTCTGCGAACAACAATCTGAGCTAATTTTCATTATCTATCCGAGAGAGTGGGAAATTTCCCATAGAAATAAGCATGAACATGCTGTGTTTTGGTCAGTCAAAATTGGGCCTCATGTCTGTATCTCAAGAAATATTAATTTGGCTCAAATTTGCAGTAACGCATGTGAGAACATGAAAAGTATACGATCGATATGGATAAAGAAAAAAGTCAATATTGGGAAAAAAAATATTTTGTGACGATTTCTTGACCTTGAAATATTCTTACTAGAGCATGAAGTTCATACCTCTACAATAGAGGAGATGTAGATGGCTAATGGATCGTGTTCATGTACATGCTAACGCCTTATCAAATAGAGAACAGCTTTTTATGGGAATTTTTTAATTTCGTCATTTACATATTTATAGCTAACATATGTGATATTTCATTATTTGAGAAAAGTTATGTTAGATAAATTTTTAAACAGCTGAACATCGAAATATCGTTTTTTTAAGCCTCAGAATTTTTTGATTTTGAAAGTTTTTTCAATGATTCCTCGAAAACCCGAAAAATATGGTAATTTTCCCAATTTTCCATTCCAGACACTTCAACTGCGCCTCTTTTCTTGTAAAAATGTGCAGCTGGAACCGATGTCGATGACGCAAAGTTCAAAACTGTGCAATTTTCTTCGACAGCTTTCTGAAAATAAAAAAAAATTGAAATTAGTCTCAGGATTCATCAAAGTATTCGTCTTTTTCTTTGTTTCTTGCACGCCGCGCGGAATATAACTACTTTCCGCACGTTGAGCGTGCGTTCAGTGGCACTTTCCACATGTTGTGCATATAATAGTATATTACCTAACAAGTGCGGTAAAGTACTTTTCTGACGAGTGTGAGGTTGCAAAATGAGCCGAAGGCAAGTTTTGTAATCACACGAGTCTAAAAATCTTTACCGCACTTGTTAGATATTATACTATATGGCTATATAGCCAACCATGAGGTCATTCAGCCATTTATCCAAGTAAATAGTCGTAATTATTACCTTTGCAATTGTCTCGAATAATAAAGTACCAACACCTTTGTTACGAGCACCTGGAATTACGTACAGATCTGCCATATAAAGTGCTCTACCAGTGAAGCTCAAATATTGAAACGAATAAAGAGTGTATCCTAACAATTTACCATTTTCTTCGGCAACAAAACCATAGAACCATGGATTATCACCAAATCCATCTCTTTCTAGCGCTGAAAATTGATGTATTTATGAATATTCTTCGAATTAATTAAGTACTTGATGGTAATTATCATTGAATTCTTACTCTCAGCGTCAATTTTTGGATCCTCTGGCATATTGTAATGTTCAGCCATACCCTAATAATAAATTATGATTAATCACTGAAATATCGTAAATAATTTTAAGAAAAAATTAAAATTACCTGTATCAAATCTCTGATTTCTTTACAGTCTTCTCTGCGTGCTGGTCTTACAATAATTCCAACCATTATTTAAAAATAAAAACAATTTCTCACTTGCAATGTAACTGCTATTAAAACTGCAAAAAAAGGAATGATTCTACTTTTAAAGAAAGGAAGAAATTATTGAGTATTCTATCGAATATTATCGGTTTCTGATGAACTAGCTGACTCGAATTTGAGAAATGTGTTCGGTTTTTTCTTTTTGCTTCCGAATGGAAGCATTGTAATCGTGATTTTTTTCGAATTTGAGATTTCATCGGAATATGACTCCAAATGATGAGAAACGTCGAAAAATGATATTTTTTTGGGGTCGTCTGTATGTATGTCCGTATGTATGTGTGTGTATGTGTGTGTGATGACACATTCCATCGCTTTTCTTAATAACGGCTGTATGTATCGACTTGAAAATTTTACGGTATATTTACCACGTGTGCGCCATGTGCTGACAGAAATTTCAGCTCAATCGACCGAATGGTTCCCGAGAAAAAGCCAATTATTAAAAAAACGTTTTTCCGAGTTTTCTTTGCGAAAAATTATTTCACAGCATCCATCCTCAGCGAGGAGATGGGCATTGATAAGGCGCACATTATACCTTGTAGGTGGCGAGCGTTCAAATTTTTGGTCTATCCGGTATTTTAACAAACATGTATTTTTTTGAAAATCCTGGGCAACACGATAACTAAAAAAATATTTGAGTTAGAAACTTCAAATTTCGTGGGTTTGTATATCTTATGAGTGAGACCTTTGGGATTGAATCTGGGCGAAATCGGTCCAGTAGTTCCTGAGATATTCTTGATAAACCATTAAATGAATAGACACTCTATCTCTGGAACTACTGGACCGATTTCGCCCAAGTTTGGCTTAAAATATTCGCTTAGACGAGCTTAACAAATGCTGATAATTTCAGATTTTTCCTTCGAATTCTCTGATACGAGTGCTCAAATAAATAGTTCTACAAATAGTTCCACAAATTTCAATTTTTCTCCATTTTTTCCCTAGGAACGCTAGTATTTTTTATTTAATAATTGAAAAGTAGACAATTTTTCCTAAAAAATGACCCCATTATCATTTTACTATGACAACGAGAAAGACTAATTAAAACCTGAAATTCATTTTTTTAATTTTTCAATTTTACTGTATGATCTAAATTTTTGTATAATATTGATTTTTTTTAATGAAATGTCATTATTTAAGGGGGACAGATTATATTGAAGTAGAATTCAAATAGGAACAATGTTCTAACAGTACATCACACACGGAGAGACGCTTTGGAGAGACTATATATTGGATGTGTCTCACAGGAAAAAATATTCTATTCTTACTGTCTTTATGCTAAATAACGCAAATTAACGTAATTCAGATGCATCACGGTAGTTATTGGCAGCTTGTAAAATTGAAAACTCCATTCGAAAGCTGTCTGCCAATTGCATTGGCAGAATATGAAATTTAAGCATAGTGTTGAAATTTACAAGTAACGCTCAGGGGCCGGCCGCCTGCTTGTTTTTTTTAAATTCGTAAGGAACTATTGGAATGGATAGATAAAGTTCAATGCGTTTCTTTCGCTGCTAGTTTTATCAGTTGATTGCGGGTTTAGGAAGAAGGAGTAAAATGAAAAAACCGGACTTAAAACCGATTAAAGTGTTTTTTCTTCCTACAGTCATTTTATTAATAGAAAAAAAAATGATGAGAATGGAAACTCATGGCAAACAATTGAATGACTTTATTTCACAAGTGCTTAAATAAACGAAAATTTCATTACATATCTTTCGTTGTCACTTTTAATCAGTGAAATGCGGATATATGAGGATGGGGCAAAACGGACCTCAGAGGTAAAACCCATCAAATTCGATGGGTTTTTTCTTTCTTCAACAATTTCATTTACAAAAAAAAAATAATGACAATGAAATAATTCTGAATTTTTCTTAGTTTCAAAAAATTTATTTTTTAGAAAAAAAAAAAAAAAATTATAATAAATTGTTCTTAAACAGCTGAATATTGAAGAATCTGTTTTTTAAATTGCTGGATTATTTGATTCTGAAAGTTTTTTCAATGATTCTTCGTACAATCGATATGAATCAAAGTTTCCCATTTCAGTTCGATTAATTGCGCCTTTTTTTTTGTAAAACTCAGCAGCTGGACTTGATGCCAATACCGTAAAATCTAATGCTGTACAATTTTCTTCAACGGCTTTCTGAAAAAAATGCAAAGACAAATGGATCCTAGGATTTATCGGGATTTAGAATATCCGAGTAGAAGGTCCAAATAATCAACTTTTCTTTTTTTATTTTTCTAAGTTAACATAAATATTCTAATTTTTTTCGATTTTCTAACATTTTACCGATATTAAAACGAAGTCCACAATAGTAAATTGTTATTAAATAATATTATAAATATCCAATATTGTTCCGAATTTGAATCACGCTGTTCCAGCATCTAGGACTGGGATTGGAGGATCCTCGGATTTTAAATACCAATATTCCCGCCATTGATGTTTTCATGCAATTAATTGGATTAATCGTCGCTATTTGTCCGGTAACAGGCGTTTTTTATGATTTTAAAAATTAATAGACATTCTGACGAACAAGGATATATATAGTTATATGAGGAAAAAATAGGTCTGTGACCATGAATTGTTGCAGTGAAACTGAAACTGAATCTCGCTTATGGAGTTCTAATGTTAATTTAATTTTTTTCAAAAATTATTTTTGGCTTAATTTGTCCGATAACACGGTGTAAAGTAAATTTTTAAAAAATCTTCTCATGCTACTCTATCGAAATTGGCCAAAATTGAAAAGGAGAAATAGATTATCGGAAATACTTGGATATCCTTAATTAGTGATATTTATTACCTTTGCAAGTGCCACAAGTAGTAAACTACCAATTCCATTGTTACGAGCATCCGGAACTACGTACAGATCTGATATATGAATAGCTCTACCAGTCCAACTAAGATATTGAAATGAATAAAGAGTATATCCAATCAATTTATCATTTTCTTCGGCAAGAATACCGTGAAACAATGGATTATCACCAAATCCATCTTTTTCTAACGCTGAAATTCATGTATTTATAAAGATTTCTTCAATTAATTCAGTACTTGATAGTAATTATCATCAAATTCTTATGGTAATGGGTCAAATGATTCTCGTAAAAAAGATCCTGATTCAAAACTGATCCTTGTATTTTTTTTGATAAAATGGACCTCTGCAACTACATAATCCACGATTTTTTTCAGAATCAAGGACTCGATGAAAAAATCTGAAAAAATTTGAGAAGATGCTCCAATATGACTTCATTGTTGCATAATTTTTTCAAATTTTTTCATAAAGCTGCCTATTCTCTAAAAACCCCCGAATTATTTTAACAAACAGGTCCATTTTGCTCCACTTTCCCCTACATTATAATATTTTACAAAATAATATTTCTTTATATTTGATACATTAAATGTATATTTTCCCGGCAAAACCAATAGTTTCTGAGACATATCTTCATTTTAGAATCAAAGGGGCGTAAGTGCTATATATAAGTATACGAAGCACTTACGCCCTTTTGTTTCTAAGGCAACGATTTCATAACTTCAACAAGCTATTCCGACTGTTTTACCTTCTCTCATTAAATTATTAATTCATTAATTATGGAAATTTTCGGTAATTAGTAATTAAAGTGGATTTTCAATTGTTTACATTCGTTTTTAATTAATTAGAATTTTTCCGATCCACCTGCAGCTCAAACATTTTGATAGGGGGAGGTGGGGCAAAATGGACATCAAGGGTAAAGTGGACACATCTAAATTTTTAGGCAAATATTATGAAAAACTTTTGAAATCGATAGACATATTGGCTATAGATTGTTTTTGATGATTTCATTGGAAAGCTGAGGAAATTTTGGGCGGGAAACAAGTGCTGGAACTAATTTTTTTAAATTTTTGGCGATTTTGACTTTTTTAAGCATTTTAGAGGGGTAATACCCATCCTTTTCTGAAAGTTTTCAGTTTTTCGAGAATATCTTCGGTTCTATTTGTCGTAGCGTAAAAATTCTGACGGGAGGTGAAAGGTGAGATCATTTGCCATCGATTCATAGGATTTTCAATTTAAAAATATCGATTTTTAAGGTATTTATGGGCATTTTTGTGAAACAGTTTTGTGAAACAGTTTTTGGCCTATAACTATCCCAAAAATTCATATTTTTAAATTAAAAAGCCCATAAATCGATGGGAAATGAGCTCATCTTTCATTTGAGACCAGCCCCGAATCGCTACGGACCAATAGAACCAGAGATATTCGCAAAAAACTGAAAATTTTCAAAAAAGGAAAGGCTTCTACCCCTCAAAAATCCCGAAAAATATCGAATTTTCAAAAAAAAATAAAAAAAAATACATCCGACACTCGTTTTCCGGCTAAAATTTCCTCAGCTTTTCAATAGAATCATCGAAAAAAATCCATCTCTAACCGTTTCATTATAGTGTCCATTTTGCCCCACTCTCCCCTATGATAATCAGGGGATTTTTCCCTACACATTGATATTTTTTTCATCCCCTGTGGTCCAACTTCATATAACATATCTAATTTTACTGGACTATTAAAGTCTTTGAAGATCTGTACATAATTATTGTGTTATACATTGATAAAAATTTATATAATTAAATATTAAAAATTTATAAAAAGAGGTAGGATCCTTTTTACTAGGATCTTTTTGACGTGAAATCAATTCTTACTCGCAGCATCAATTTTTGGACCATCCGGAAGATTGACATGTTCTGCTAATCTCTGATAATAAATTATGATATTAATTATTTGAGTATTGAAGATGATTAATTAACAATTACCTGCATCAAATTTCTGATCTCTTTACAATCTTCCTTGCGTGCTGGTCTTATAACAATTCCAGTCATCATTAAAAAAAAATCAATTCCTCACTTACACTATGACTTAGACATCAAAACTGTACAACATTCACTGATTCTCATTCGATGAAAAAAAATAAAAAATTCCAATTCTCGTGTTATCAATTCTATTTCAAGAGTTACTTTTATCAGTAAATTACGGGTGTGAAAAGATATTACAAATAATAAATATTAAATGTAATACCAATTAAATTCCACTGTTTTTATCATTATTCAATTATTTTATTAGCAAAAGAAAAAAATAATTATAATGAAAATTCCCTTCAAACAGGACTTTATCTCAAGGATTTTTGGATTTTGCTGAAAGTTTTTTCAATGATTCCTCGTCCATTCGAAAAATATGCCAATTTTCGGTTTCAGTCACGTCCCTAGCACCTTTGCGTTTATAAAATTCGCCAGCCGGATTCCATGCCACTACTGTGAAATCCAAGCGTTTGCAATTTTCTTCTAGAGTTTTCTGAAAATTAGAGGAATTAATTTGATTTTGTTTGCGTTATTGATTGATGTGATTCAATAGCGAAGAGGTAAAACAGAATAGGGTCACACGACCAATTGATGGACACTGACCAAAAGATGAACGGTTTCTATTATCGAGGATTTTCATAAATAAATGAATGATTCTTATAATTTTCACGTTAATTCCTGATTATTACATTTACATAGATTTATAAACTATTTATTACATATCGATTGATCGAAATTTAAAATCATACCACTGCAAATATGCAACTGTCCATCTATTGGGGGTTCAAGTTATTTTCCAGTTTTTCTTTGATTTTCTTTAATTATTTCTACATTATTCAAGTTTAATGGATTTTTAGTCGATTCACTGTATATTTTTCTGTACATCATTCTTTTCTGCAACTTTTTAACGTAATTTGCCTATTTTAGATGAATTAATAAAGTCTAATATTTCCTTAACCGTCCATCTATTGGTCACGTTACTATAATTCAATTTTTTTTTTTTTTTTAATTCATATCATAGTTTTGGGAACAAAGGGGCGTAAGTGCTGTGTATAAGCATAGGCACTTACGCCCCTTTGTTTCTAAGGAGATGATATTTTTTCATATTTCTTGGAAATTAACGTGTTTCTGTCTCTACAGTCAAAAAAAAAAGTTCAATTTTTGTATAAAATCGTTAATAACAATTTATACGAGATAAAATTATCAAATTTGATGAAGTGAATCTGTAAAGAATGTAATGAGAAATAAAATAAGTCTTGGAAACAGAAAATTAATTAAAAATTGGAAAATTTTCTGTGCTTTTTATATTTCTTCATTTTTTCAAATTTTCAAGGAATTTTCAAAACCACTGAAAATTTTAGAGTTTTCAACAAATTTCTTGTTTCTAGGTTTTATTTTATTTTTCATTGCATTCTTTACAGATTCACTTCATCAAATTTGAGAATTTCATCTCGTATAAATTGTTATTAACGATTTTATACAGAAAATTTAACTTTTTTTTTGACTGTACTGACAGAAACACCTTAAGGATGTTAGGACAAGGTTTAATTTTTTGTGTAAAATCGTAAATAACAACGTATACATGATAAATGTCTCAAAAATCATTCCTCTAATTTTTGAAGAATATAATGAGAAACAAAACAAGCTGCGAAAACAGAAAATTTATTGAAAATTGAAAAAATGGCTGCATTTTTTACATTTTTTGAATCTTGAGAAATTTAAAATATATGAAAAAATGTAGCCAGTTCTTCAATTTTCAATCAATTTTTTGTTTCTATGGCTTATTCTATTCCTCATTACATTTTTCAAACATCAGGAAAATGATTTCTGAGACATTTATTATGTATACATTGTTGTTTACGATTTTATACAAAAAATTAATGTTATGTCCAACCACCTCGCCCTAATATCCTTAAGGGAGATAGAGCGATTTCGCGCGAATTCTTTTTCGGAACTTTTGAAATTCTCTACAAAAAGGATCAGGGTAAGAAGGGCGTATCTCCATCACTTTCCCAGATATTCCATTGGAAGTGATGAAGTTACGTCGATTTTGTTCTGTTTTATCTCTTTACTACTGAATTGATGCCATTTATTACCTTTACAACAGCATCGAACAATAAACTACCAACTCCTCTGCTTCGAGCAGATGCAATTACGTATAAATCAGACATGTGCATGGATTTACCAACCCACGTTGGATAAGTGAAGTAATATATTGTGTATCCAAGTAATTTTCCATTTTCTTCAGCGACAAAACCATAAAAAAATGGATTATCACCAAATCCATCTTTTTCCAATGCTAAAAATTTATTTTTCGATTAATTCAATGTTTTATTCAATAATTAAGTGATTTCAATGATATTCTTACTCTCAGCTCCAATTTTTATAGCATTCGGGGTCTTTTCGTATTCTGCCAGTTCCTAATCATGAATCGTAATTAATCAAAAAATACTAAAAATACCAAAAATTCGACAATTTCCACTTTTTTCTTTCCTTAACAAATAAATTATTTATAAAAAAATTAAAAAATATGCACATACAGAAAATTTAAAATACTATAAGTGCAAATTTTTTAAATGTTTTTTTTAATAATAATTTATTTCTTTCAAAAAATCAGAAAAATTGTCACACGTGTACTAATTTAATTATCATTTAATTAATCCGTTTATTTCTACGGAAAATTAATTTTTGAAATTATTCATACCTGCATCAAATTTCTGATTTCCTTACAATCCTCCTTTCGTGCTGGTCTCAAAATAATTCCATCCATCACTAAAAAAATAATTTTAGAGAGAAAAAATGACTGTTTTGTGATACAGGCAGCAGTACAATGAGTTGGTAACAGAGATAACGCTTTTAATAGAAGAATTTAATAGGCGTTAATAAACGGGGGAGCTAATCAACGATTGCATCATCATGATTACAACAAACTCATTCATTCAATTGCTACAGAAATTACTGAAATGAAAGTATTCCCTTTTCTTTTATCAAAAGGTTTATTTATATTTTACATAAAAAATCATAAAAATTTTCAGTTTTCCCTTAAGAATTTCCGGATTTATTTGCCAATTTTTGCATAGACTCCAAGTTCAATCGAAAATGTTGCAACTCTTCCATTTCAGGTAAATAGACTGCCCCTTTGCGATTGTAGAAATTTATTGCTGGACTTCCTTTCAATACGTTGAAGCCTAAGCGTTGGCACTTTGTTTCTACAGCTCTCTAAAAAATTGAGAAAATGTGATTTGATTATGAACCTTAAAATAGCAAATATCTGATAATTTTTAGATTTTTTTTTCTTTCAACATATAAATTAGGAAACAAAGTTAGAAATATACAAATGCAGAAAATTCAAAAAACTATAAGTGCAAATTTTCCAAATATTTTTTTTATAAAAATTGATTTGTTCAAAAAAATTCAAAAAATTGTAAGATGTGTGCTTATCTCATTATCATATTCAATTTAATTTCAGGGGATTTTTTGAGTATTTATTACTTTTACAACAGCATCGAACAGCAAACTGCCAATTCCTCTGCCACGAGCAGCTGGAATTACGTAGAAATCCTCAAGAAACATGGATTTTCCCGCCCAAGTTGCATAAACGTTGTAAAAAATAGTGTGTCCTATTAATTTTCCATTTTCTTCGGCTACGATACTTTGAAAAAGTGGATTATCCCCAAATCCATCTCTCTCCAATGCTAAAACATTTTATTCTTCATTAGATAACATTTTCAACAGCTTCCTCATCATATTCCTTACTTTCTGCATCAAGTTTCGGACCTTCCGACATGCCTTCAAAGTCCGCGAGCTCCTGCGAATAATGAATAAATTAATAATTCGTGAATTAGCAGGTTTGACCCTGGAGAACTACCTTTCTAACCTCGCTTCGCTCAGGTAGCAATTTTTTTTTTCGAAATTGCCTTTTCTACATCCTAGGTCCGTAATATACTATTTCCCTCTTTTCAGACCATTTTTCGTATCTTCTATTGAAATAATCATAAACAAAAAATTTTCTCGTTTGCATAGATTTCATTCAGAAGCAAAACTCCAAGAATAATCCTCCATCTTTCGAAAACCAGTATTTGATTTTTAAAAAAATGGAAAGAAGAGAAATAATACCTGAATAAAATTCCTAATCTCTTGACAATCTTCCTTACGTGCTGCTCTTATAGTAACTCCATCCATACTTCCCAAATGACTTTAGTTCAATTTTTAAAGAACTGTAAATAAACAAACGAAACGTAGACTTGAATCGTCTATATTCGTACTAACGAAAGAATCGACACGGAGAACCGTAGTGGGGGAGCCTAGCTCCTCACGTTCCTCACGTCGATTCTTTCGTTAGTACGACAATAATCACTTTACCACATAGACTACTCGATTTAATTGTTGAAATACAAATAATTCGGAAACAGGTAGGAAAAAATACTGATATGTTCAGAAAATTTGTCTGAACAGCATATCAAAATGTGTCCTCGTGAAAATGTGCCAAAATAATTTAAATTAATTAAAAACTATTCAAAAAATCGACTTTTGCGCCAAAAAATCGCGCCATTTGCATTAAACTCAACGCATCGAAAAAATAAAAATACTCTATTGTAGAGGAGAAAATACTCTACGAATTTGATGCGGAGAGTACAAAGCAAAAACCTTTTGTTTTTGCATAAAAAAATTGCAAATCTTAAAAAATAAATATTTCGGGGAACAATCAGTTTTTCCTTCATTTTCTTCAATAATTTCTACATTATTCAAGTTTAATTGATTTTTAGTCGATTCACTGTATATTTTTCTGTACATGATTCTTTTCTGCAACTTTTTAACGGATTTGCCTATTTCATATGAAATAATAAAGTCTAATATTTTCTTAACCGTCCATCTATTGGTCATGTTACCCTACAGAGTAAAAATTATTGTGCCATTTTGTAAAAATTGATGAGATCCCCACACTTTTTGAAGTGATTTCCATAAATTTTTGGAAATCACTTCAAAAAATAATTTCGAAATATTTACAATCGTACTGACGAAAAATAGATACACGGAAAGAATGATATAATTTTATCTACAAATTTCACATAGTAATTTGTATTGAAAAACATCGTACTTGTGAGCCATACCAGTCATTATGCGAACATAGTAATTCTCCCAACAATATTTTTTCCATGTAGATAGATTTATTCATTAACGACTGTAGGCATATAGAGTGAGTTGACCCGTGTTCGAACTCACCCAGTGATGGAACAATTTAAGGGGGGGGGGGGGGGGTAAGGGTTTACGCGTGGAGAAAAAAACACTTTTCTTACGATTTTTTTTTAGACGTATAGATTAAGCAGATTTATTGAAACCTTTCGAACATTATTAAGCATGGATTGAACAACATTGAGTAATTTTTTTATGCAAAAATATCCACTAACAACGGAGCTTTTCCAAGAACGTTTCTTTGAAATAGACGATTTGCGGTGATCACTGTATCTCAGCTAAAAATTATCAGAAATAAAAACCATTGAAATTTAGTCAAAGTATCATTAAATCCTCCCCCCAACGTTCTCTGATGATTTTTTTTTTACATTGAAGGGGTTTTCTACCAAAATTGTGCCACAAAATGGCCCAATTTTTCGTAAAAAATAGCAGTTTTTACTTTAAATGACCACCAAGAATTGAAAAATGAAAAAAAAAATAATCAGAGAACGTTGGGGGGAGGATTTGATGATACTTTGACTAAATTTCAATGGATTTTTATTTCTGATAATTTTTAGCTGAGATACAGTGATCACCGCAAATCGTCTATTTCAATAGACGTTCTCATGAAAAGCTCCGTCACCGGCTTGTTTGTGGATATTTTCGTATAAAAAAATTACTTCATGTTGTTGAATCCATACTCAATAATGTTCAAAAGGTTTCAATAAAGTTGCTCAATCCATACGTCTAAAAAAAAATCGTAAAAAAAGCGTTTTTTTCACGCGTAAACCCTTACCCCTCCCTTAACGCATTTATTCTGGAAAAAAGTGGTAATGCAACGAAGTATAATTTTTCTAAGCTTCGAAATATAATATAATGTTCATCAACTCAAATAGGAGCTTATGAAATTGTTGAATATATCAGTAATCATCAAATTTCTTATGTTCGATCACTGGTGTCTGACGAGTCTTATCCGTTCGACCACTGGGCCACTCACCCTACCCATGTAGCCGAAATAATACATATTGCATTACAATAATGATTGAATAGTTGTGTGATTTATAATTTTTACAGTCTTTATAATTATTCAAAATATTTTAATAAGATAACATGAAATTTTTCTCAGTGGCAACTTTTGAATTGAAAATATATTGATTCTGAAAATTGAATTCAATTGAATTTATGGACTCAAATTAACAATTTAACTGGTTTTCCATATTAATTTTACTGGCTTTTCAATTTTTCATTTCACTGATTGTTCATTTATTTGATTTTCAGTCGTTCAATTTCCTTTTGAGGGGAATCTTCGGAAATATTCGGCTCCTATGCTATAACATGTGAATTTCCATCTTCGGGAATTTTTACTTCAAAAGGAATTTTTAAATTTAAATTTAAATTTAATTTAATTTTTTTAATTTTGAAGCAGAAGCTTATTACGTTTTTTTTTCGTTGTTAACTTTTGTCAGTAAAATGTTCCTGCAGTAGGAGGATGGGGCAAAATGGATCTCAGAGATGGAACCGATTAAATTCAACGGTTTTTTCTTTCTTCAATAACTTTATTTAAAAAAAATGAAAAAAATGAGAATAAAAATCCATCCAAAACAATTGAATAACTTTATTTCAATGATTTTGGAATTTTTTTAAAAGCTTTTTCAGTGATTCTTCATCCATTCGATAAAGATCCCAATTTTTTAGTTCAGTCACGTGATTAGCACCTTTGCGTTTATAAAATTCACTCGCTGGATTCCATGACAACACTGTGAAATCCAAGCGTTTACAATTTTCTTCTAGAGTTTTCTAAAAAATTAGGAGAATTAATTTGATTCTCTTTGCGTTATTGATTGATATAATTCAGTAGCGAAGAGATAAAACAGAATAATTCCATTTTTTTGTCATTCATATTTTTTTTTTAATATCTCAGAAACTAAGGGAGATAAGGTGATTTTGTTCTAATTCTCTTTTGCAGCTCTTGAAATATTCTACAATAAGGATCAGGGTAAGAAGAGCGTATCTCCATCACTTTCCCAGATATTCCATTGGAAGTAATGAAGTTACGTCGATTTTGTTCTGTTTCATCTCTTTACTACTGAATTGATGCCATTTATTACCTTTGCAACAGCATCGAACAATAAACTACCAACTCCTCTGTTTCGAGCAGATGCAATTACGTATAAATCAGACATTTGCATGGATTTACCAACATACGTTGGATAAGTGAAGTAATATATTGTAAATCCAAGTAATTTTCCATTTTCTTCAGCGACAAAACCATAAAAAAGTGGATTATCACCAAATCCATCTTTTTCCAATGCTAAAAATTTATTTTTCGATTAATTCAATGTTTTATTCAATAATTAAGTGATTTCAATGATATTCTTACTCTCAACTCCAATTTTTACAGCATCCGGGGTCTTTTCGTATTCTGCTAGTTCCTAATCATGAATCGTAATTAATCAAATAATACTGAAAATACCAAAAATTCGACAATTTCCACTTTTTTCTTTCCTTAACAAATAAATTATTTATAGAAAAATTTAAAAAATATGCACATACAGAAAATTTAAAATACTATAAGTGCAAATTTTTTGAATATTTTTTTTTATAATAATTTATTTCTTGAAAAAAAATCATAAAAATTGTCAGATGTGTACTAATTTAATTATCATTTAATTAATCCGTTTATTTCTACGAAAAATGAATTTTTTAAATTATTCATACCTGCATTAAATTTCTGATCTCCTTACAATCCTCCTTTCGTGCTGGTCTCAAAATAATTCCATTCATCACTGAAAAAATGATTTTAGAGGGAAAAAATGACTGTTTTGTGATATAGGCAGTGGCACAATGAGTTAGTGACAGAGATAGCCCTTTTTATAGAAAAATTTACGTGGCATTAATGAATAGTGAAGCTAATCAAAAGATTAGCGATAGCGCCTATCAATCATCAATCAAAAGACATGATAGCGTCTTGATGCTACATATATGAAAGATACTTTATGACGACTTTAACAAACATATCGTTATATTGTTATTTTTTTATTATTACAATATTTTCTTATTGTATTTTTTCTTTTGATTTTCTCTAAACATTTTCATCCGTATTTTTATGACACTCATCTGTTGCAAAATGTATAATTTTTGTTGGCTATATGGCTTTTTAAGGCTACAGTCATAATAAACATTCAACTATTCAACTTTATGAAGTCTTTATAAAAGAGTTCCAATTCTTTATAAAATAGAGTTTCGATTCCTTACAAAAAAGTATTCTTCATAGGGTAACATGACCAATAGATGGACGGTTAAGAAAATATTAGACTTTATTAATTCCTATGAAATAGGCAAATCACGTTAAAAAGTTGCAGAAAAGAATGATGTACAGAAAAATATACAGTGAATCGACTAAAAATCAATTAAACTTGAATAATGTAGAAATAATTAAAGAAAATCAAGGAAAAACTGGAAAATAACTTAAACCCCCAATAGATGGACAGTTGCATATTTGCAGTGGTATGATTTTAAATTTCGATCAATCGATATGTAATGAATAGTTTATAAATCTATATGAATGTAATAATCAGGAATTGACGTGAAAAGTATAAGAATCATTAATTTATTTATGAAAATCCTCGATAATAGAAACCGTTCATCCTTTGGTCAGTGTCCATCTATTGGTCGTGTGACCCTAGAGCACTTTTGTACGTGTATGTCCACTTTTTTAACTCGTGCAAGTGTCTATTTCACGTTCACCATTAGGCAAATAGTTCAAATTATCCCGCGAATATACTAGTCAGCCCAAAGATAGTCGAAAAAAAAAAATTAGGGAAAGGTGGGGTAAAATAGACACAAGGGGTAAAACGGACATGGCTTGATTTTGGTATATTATACTATGAAATTTACTCGAAATAGATGGAAATATTGGAGATAGGTTTTTTCTGATGATTCCATTGGAAAGCTGAGAAAATTTACCATGGAAATCATATGTTGGAAGTTTTTTTTTGGAATTTTTCAAAAATTTCATTTTTTGCGCAAGATTTGAAGGTAAAACTCTTCAGTTTTTGAAAAATTTCAGTTTTTTGGGAATATCTCTGGTTCTATTGGTCGTAGTGACCTGGGGTTGATCTTAAATGAAAGGTGAGCTCATTTCCCATCGATTTATGGGGTTCAAAAAGAAAAATATCAATTTTTTCAAGTACTTATAGAGCAAAAACTGATTTTTCAGAAAATGACGTATAAATATTTGAAAAATTGATTTAAAAAAATTTGAACCACATAAATCGATGAGAAATGAGCTCACCTTTCATTTGAGATCAACCCCAGGTCACTACAACCAACAGAACCGAAGATATCGCTAAAAAAGTGAATTTTTCCGATTTTTAAGAGAAAAATCCCTTCAAAACTCGACTAAAAAAGTAAAATTTCCAAAAAATTGAAAAAAATCATTTCGACACATGTTTCCCGCCTGAAATTTCCTCAGATTTTCAATGGAATCATCAGAAAATTTCTATCTCGTACCATTAATTGGAGTGCCCATTTTACCCCACCTTCCCCTCCATATAATTTTGATATTATAATTTTTTGGAGGGATTTTTTTTTCATACTATGAAAACAAAAAACAAATTCTTAAAAAAAAATCTCTAAAATGGGAAACTATCCCCTTTAATTGCTACAGAAATGTCTGCAATAGAAATATTTTATTTACTTTTATCAAAAGGTTTATTTACATTTTACATGAAAAATCGTAGAATTTTTTTTTTGCTTTTCTCTCATAAATTTCATGATTTAATTGCCAATTTTTGTAGAGAATCCAAGTCCAATCGAAAATGATGCCACTCTTCCGTTTCAGTTAAATCTACTGCCCCTTTGCGATTGTAGAAATTTACTGCAGGATTCCATTTCAATACCTCGAAGTCTAAGCGTTGGCACTTTGTTTCTACAGTTTTCTAAAAAATTAAGAAAATGTCATTAGATTATGAAACTTAAAATAGCAAATATCTGATAATTTTTAGATTTTTTTTCCTTTCAACAAATAAATTAATAAACAAAATTAGAAATATGCAAATGCAGAAAATTCAAAAAAACTATAAGTGCAAATTTTTCAAATATTTTTTTTATAAAAATCGATTTGTTCGAAAAAAATTCAAAAAATTGTAAGATGTGTGCTTATCTCATTATCATATTCGATTTAATTTCAGGGGATTTTTTGAGTTTTTAGTACTTTTGCAACAGCATCGAACAGCAAACTGCCAATTCCTCTGCCACGAGCAGCTGGAATTAAGTAGAAATCCTCAAGAAACATGGATTTTCCCTCCCAAGTTGAATAAGCGATGTAAAAAATAGTGTATCCTATTAGTTTTCCATTTTCTTCGGCTACGATACTTTGAAAAATTGGATTATCCCCAAATCCATCTCTCTCCAGTGCTGAAACATTTTTATTCTTCATTAATTAACATTTTCAAAAGCTTCATCATCATATTACTTACTTTCTGCATCAATTTTTGGACCTTCTGACATGTGTTCAAAGTCCGCGAGTTCCTGCAAATAATAAATAAAGTAATAATTTATAAATTAATACGTTTGACCCCAAATATCTCAAAAAAAGGGTGAATTTATCGAAAAAAAACTCGAAAAACCTTTTTTTTTCAAAGAAAATTCAAGTCTTCCACAAAAAAAGTCTTTTTCAAAATTTCTTTAAACTCAATATTTTCAAAAATTGTTTTTTTTCAAAAAACTCCAAAAATAATTCTTTAAGACTTTTTTTCGGAGTGAAGGAATTGTTCAAAAAATCTGAAAAAATTTGAGAAAATGCTTCAATATATGACTATTATTCATGAATTTTTTCAGATTTTCTCAAAGACTCCTTCACTCTCAAAAAAAATCCCAAATTATTTTTAATTTAAGAAATTCTCAAACTTTGAAAATTTTTAAATTTCAAAAACTTTGAAAATGTTAAAAATTTTCAAATTTTAAAAATTTTAAGTCTTTTTTAATTTTCAAATTTCAAATCTTTTTTAATTTTCAAATTGTCAATTTTTTCAAATTTTTAAAATGTTCTAATTTTTAAAATCTTCTAATTTTTAAAATTTGCTAATTTTTAGAATTTTCTAGTTTTTCAAATTTGCTAATTTTAAAAAATTTTTAATTTTAAAAATTCTTTAATTTTAAAAAAATTTCAATTTTTAATATTTTCAGATTTTTTCAAGCACTCCTTCACTCTAAAGAAAAATCCCAAATTATTTTTACTAAGAAATCCATTTTGCCCCGGTCTCTCCTATCGAATAGCGAATAGCAAAAAAATTAGAAAAAATACCTGAATTAAATTTCGAATTCCTTGACAATCTTCTTTTCGTGCTTCCCTTATAATAACTCCATCCATTCTTCCCAAAGCACTTGACTTCAATAAAAAAAACCTGAAAATAAACTGTTTAAATTGCGAGTTCAATCATCTGGTCACTCCACCACACAACAGTTGGAACGTGTGTATCGCAACTACACGAGATAACAATGAAATACTCTATACTTGGATCTCATCGGACACATGGTATAGTGCAGTTATCATCTCCGGGAGAAGAGGAGGAGCAGAAGCAGGAGAAGCTGCTGCTTCTTGTGTCAAAACAAAAAAAAAGAAGCGTCTAGTCTCTTCTGCTCCGAATGAAAAATTTTCCGATCGTTCCCCTATCGAAGAGAGAAATATTCTCATCAATAATCATCAATCATGAGAGCAGTCGCTTTGCTGATATTGTCAGGATTACGTGAGTAATGTTAATTCAATTCAATGTTAATTAGAAAAATCGCTTTTGGAGTAGGAGGGGAAGGCTTCTCCCCTTCTGCTCCAATTTTTACACGTGTTCATATTTCTGCACCTTTTTTCATGAAATTTTTGAAATTTAGAATTTTTTCAAATTTTTCAATTTTTTAAAATTTTAAAAATTTAAAAATTTGAAAAATTCTCAAATTTAAAAATTTTTAAAATTCAAAAAATTTTCAAAATTTTGAAAATTTGAGAATTTTCAAATTTTCAAAATTCGAACTCTTTTTAATCTTCAAATTGTCAATTTTTTCAAATTTTGTAATTTCTCAAATCTTCTAATTTTTAAAATTTTCTAATTTTTTAAATTTTCTAATTTTTTAAATCTCTAAATTTTTCAAATTTTCCAAATCAATTTTTTTTTCAACTTAAAATTTTGTCAATTTTTTTTTTAAATCATTTAATTACAATTTTTTTTATTGTTTCTGCAGTTATTATCCAGTCGACAGAGGCTGGGATACGATCCAGAAGCTTCAATTACAAGGATCGTTCGCAAAGATCGGGTTTCGCAGCTGGTGATGCTGGGGAGAGGCAAAAAAATCTTCAAACACCTGCGGAAAACACGAGAAGAGGCAGTCCACTTTCTGCGTGGGGAATTATTGGAATAATTCTTGCTGCAATTATCATATCAACTACTGGCTACTATGCATTTGTATTTTACCCATATTTATGCAAAAAAGAGCGTAAATATGATATGATTGAGCTGACGAACGTCGTTTGATGATTAATTTTAAGAGATTTTTGAGGAAAAATCGAGGTTTATTGCCTCGATTTTATGAGTTTTTTTTTTTTTTTTGATGATCAAAATAGCACAAAAATCTGACAACTTTTTTACGTTTTTTTTTTAAACCAAATTAATTATTATAGGAAAAATATTTAAAAAATTCAATAATTTGAATTGAAAAATTTAAATCAAAAAATTTAATAATTTTAATTTAAAAATTTTAATCAAAAAATTTAAAATATTCTATAATTTTTCAAATTTTTTACATATTTTTTTTTGTAATGATTTATTTGTTAAAAAAAGAAAAAAACAAGTAAATATGTCAATTTTCTGCTATTTTTAGTATCATATTATTTTATTGGGTCAATATTTTTTATTGGCAGACTGATACTCATTATCGCAATTAGCTTTTGTAAGAATGAAATTAATCCATATTTTTTTAATTGAAGAATAAAGAGATTTTTCATTTTTATACACTCCTTTTTCAATATTGAGCGACTCTTAATTGAATAAAATCGAAATAAAGTAATTTTATAGAACATTTATTATTCAATAAAAATTTACATTATTGATTGCATATCCGTTTTTAATTAAATGCATAAATTATTGCGCTGAAATGGAAGACGCAAAGAAATTAAATCCTCAAATAAAATAATGAAAAAAAATAATAATAATAACTGGAAATCATTTTATTAACGATATGTAAATTTTTTTTTTTCATGAAAATTCGTCACATTTATTGTTTGTTTTCCCATTGATTTTGCTAATTCACCTGTTTTCTATAATTCTTATATTTATATATATTCCTTGCTTTTTTCAGTGTTTTTTACGGACTCATACTCGACAATTTAATCTTAAAATTACACATTCACTCGAAGCATTCTTATTTATGATTTAAAAATTCATCAAAAAATACAAATCAAGCTAAAAGTTGAATTCTTTTTTCTCTGATAATAATAGGAAAAAATTGCTTACAAATCGATGTTTTAAAGAAGAAAAACAATAATCACGTGTATGATTTACAAATGTAGTGGAAGAGAATTGACAATATGAAACGATTCATTCTTTTATACTTTCATCACAAATTAAGAAAAAAAATTCAGAGCACTTTTTAAAGTTCATCTTTTTCGTCTAAATCAACATCACTGAGATCAATTTCTTCCTCTTGTGGTGGCAGACGATCTTCTCCGTCCCATGAATCTGTGCTACGTACTTTCGGAAGCTGGGCACCTCTGATTGGTGCAATTCCACCTTTTCCATAGCCCAGAGACCTTAAGAAGTCGTTGATTCCATCATAGGAGAAACTTCCTCGAAGAAGAGAATATTTGAGTTTCTTTGGATTAACGACTGCTAGTGCTGGATAGCCAAAACCACCGATTTCTAGGGCTTCCTCGACTTCCGGTTGTGCTCCAGCCTCTGACCAAACCCATCTGCAAATAAATAATTAACATTGAAATTTGGAATTCATGCTATTTTTTTTGTTCTAATTTATTAGTAATTTTTTAGAATTAGGGGAAGGTGGGGTAAAATGGGGATTTTGATTGAATGGTTTGGGATAGAGATTTTCTGATGCTTTCATTGGAAAGCTGAGGAAATTTTAGGTGGAAAAGATGGGTCGAAATTATTTTTTGGAATTTTTTGAAAATTTTTCTTTTCTGGACAAGTTTTGAAGGGGTTTTCCTTTTGAAAATCTAAAAAATTCACTTTTTCGGGGATATCTCTGGTTCTGTTGGTCGTAGCGACCTGGGGTTCATCTCAGATGAAAGGTGAGCTCATTTCTCATCGATTTAGGTGGTTCAAATTTTTTTTGAATCAATTTTTTGAATATTTATAGGTCATTTTTCTCAAAATCAGTTTTTGGCCCATAAGTTCTTGAAAAATTGATAATTTTTTTTTTGAACCGCATAAATCGATGGGACATGAGCTCACCTTTCATTCAAGATCAACCCCAGGTCGCTACGACCAATGGAACTCGAGATATTCCCAAAACAAAACAAAATTTTCAAAACTCGAAGGATTCCACTTTTAAATTTTGCGCAAAAAATGTAATTTTCTCAAAAATCAAAAAAATAACTTCTAAAATATGATTTCCATGGCAAATTTCCTCAGCTTTCCACTGGAATCATCAGAAAAAACCTATCTCCAATATTTCCATCAATTCCAACTAATTCCCACCCCCATAAAACACCAAAACCACCAGTTTTACCCCTTCCACCCATTTTACCCCATCTCCTCAATTCAGTAAAAATCAATAGAATAAAAATAAAAATGAATGAATTAAAAAATAATAAATAAAATAATTCAATAAAAGTAAATAAAATAAAAATGAATAAATTAAAGAATAATAAATGAAATAATTCAATAAAATTACATTAAATAAAAATGAATAAATTGAAAAATAATATATAAAATAATTTAATAAAAACAAATCAAATCAAAATAAAAATGAATAAATAAAATAATTCAATAAAAACAAATAAAATAAAAATCAAAATGAATAAATAAAATAATTCAATAAAAACAAATAAAATCAAAATCAAAATGAATAAATAAAATAATTCAATAAAAATGAATAACATAAAAATAAAAATGAATAAATTTTAAAAGTAATAAATAAAATAAATAATAAATAAAATTCAAAAAAATCTCACCCCCAGTTTTTCTGCTTGTACTTCTCCGTCAGCGACTTCAGAGTCTTCAAATACCCATTCCTACAACTCGACTGGCAATCATAAATATGTGGCAGTACCGAAACCACACAAAGTTGTTTATCATCGCAAGCATCCTTGAACACACTTTCCCCAACAAGTTCAAGTACTTCTGGTGGTGACGCATTTTCAGACCATTTCTCAAGAGCCCAGCTGACAATAGCATCGGAGGTACGACCTCCATCGTAATCAGCAGCATCACTGTAGTCTGAACCAGGTGCAAAGTACTTGATCGTTGGATATCCTTTGACTCCATATTCCTGAGCCTTTGCTGTATGAACAGTTGCATCGAGAGCTCCCAACTTGACTTTTCCCTTTAATTCGGTGGCTGCTGCTGCCCATTCTGGAGCTAAATTCTTGCAGTGGCCACACCAAGGCGCGAAAAACTCGACCAACCAAACGTCCTTCGAGTTTAATACCAAATTGTCGAAATTATCGTCAGTGAGCTCGACGACGTCCTTTGAGTCTGACGGTTTGTAGTTCTTGGAGGAACCTCCACCACTGTTGCATTGACTGTCGCAGCTTCCACCACCTCCACCACTGCTTTTGCTCTTGCTGCCACTGCTCTTGCTACTGCTACTGCTTTTTGCTCCTCCACTGCTGGTCGTCCTCTTGCCACGTAGACTAGCCTTTGCTGCATCTTTTGCTGCACTTAAACCAGCGTCAACGAGAGCTGATGCTGTTCTATCACCGTTGTAGTCCTCTGGCTTCTTCTTGTCTGCTCCGAATATCTTTATTGTTGGGAAGCCACGAACTCCGAATCTGCCAGCGAGAACCTTGTGCTCGTCTGCATCTACTGCTCCTACTTTAACGATTCCCTGAGGATGAGAAATGAGGGAATTTTTAGGAAATGTGTATTAAGAAATGAGGTAGAGATGATAATGAAATGAGCACGTGTCACTGACAATTTTTTGATTTTTTAAAAAAAGAAATCAATTTTTGGATGAAAAAATGTTTAAAAAATTTGGATTTGGAGTTTTTTTAATTTTTTGCATATAAATTTTTTTTTTTTTAAATAAATTATTTTTTAAAAGGGGATGAAAGAAAAAATAGGCTATTTTTAGAGATGATAATTAAATGAGCACGTGTCACTGACAATTCTTTGATTTTTTAAAAAAAGAAATCAATTTTTGGAGGAAAAAATATTTAAAAAATTTGGATTTGGAGTTTTTAAAATTTTTTACATGTAAATATTGTGATTTTTTTTAATAAATCATTTTTTAGAAGGGAGAAAAATGAAAAATGGTCTATTTTTCGAGATGATAATTGAATGAGCACGTGTCAGTCACTGACATTTTTTTCGATTTTTTTTTGAAAAAAGATCAATTTTTGGAGGAAAAAGTATTTGAAAAATTTGGATTTGGAGTTTTTTAATTTTTTTGCATGTAAATATTTGGATTTTTTTTAATAAATTATTTTTTGGAAGGAAAAAAGGAAAAAATGGGCTATTTTCTATATTTTTAATATCATTTTTGGAGAATTTGATGATGACGTTAACTCCAAAATCAGTTTTTTTGGGAATATCTTGGGAAATAGAGGAAATAGAGGAATTTTCATGGAAATTTTTTTTCTTTGGATCTTAATGCCTTTTTATAGAAGAGGCTTGAATTGAAATTTCTCTATCTCCTTTAGTTTTCAAGATATTTATTTTAAAAAAACGATTTTAAAAACTTAGTGATTTGGAAAATTTGATAACGTTTACTCCAAAATCAGTTTTTTGATAATATCTCAGAAACTAGAGGAAATGGAGAAATTTTGATAGAGACCTTTTTTGTAGCTCTTGATCTCCTCTACAAAAAAGGTCTGAACAAAAACTTCTCTACTCCTTTTCGTTTCAGAGTTATTCCAAAAAAAAAAAGGATTTTTGAAGTAAACGAAATTTTTCTTCTTACTCTTTTTATTGCAAGACGAGACATAATTATGCATACCTTAAGTGCATCAGCAGCTTTATCATATTGTGGTGTCAGTGCCTGGCAGTGTCCACACCATGGTGCAAAAAATTCAACGATCCACACTTCATCGCCATTCGTAACAAGTTTATCAAAATTATCAGGATTCAAATCCACAACATTTGAATCATCTGAGTAGAGACAATTGGCTCCAACAGCGAGCAACAAGAGACCTGCAAGTAAAAAAAAATCATATATTTCCCAAAATTGCTCCAAAATCATTTTATTTTTTCCCAAAAAACAAAAAATATTTTTTCAAAAATTGCTCCCAATTATTTTCTTTTTTTCAAAAAAAATAAAAAAATTTCCTTCTCCAAAAAAATAAAAAAAAAATCATATATCTCTCAAAATTGCTCCAAATCATTTTTTTTCCCAAGAAATTTTTTTTTTTTTCAAAAATTGCTTCAAATCTGTTTCCTTTTTTTTTAAAAAAAGAAAAAAATCATAGATTTCCCAAAATTGCTCCAAATTAATTTCCTTTTTACCAAAAAAAAAAAAAACAAAAATCATATATTTTCTAAAATTGCTCCAAATAATTTCCCTTTTTCCTAAAAAAGGCAAAAACCGGTGAACACCGGTACATTGTATATACATAAACAAAATGTCTTTTAAATAAAAAAAAAAACCTCAAAACAACTTACACAGAAAAACTTTCATTCTTATTTCTTCACTTGAATAAAAAAAAAATTGTTTAAAAACCATCCACACTTCAATTAAACTTCCAACAAAACTAGAGACTCAAGTATTAACTTCACTCGACTTATACTTATATAAAATAAAAAATTGTTGTCGATTTCTCCAAGTGCCTCTCTTATTTCCTCGATAATCGTGGCTTTTTTCGTGGATCTCTCCTATTGGTCCACGAAAACAGATAGAATCAATGGAAACCTACGCCTACGCTGTCCAATAGCATTACCAAAAATGGACGAATTGCATTAGTGTGTTCAACAGTTGGCCTCGTCTCATTGGTCCAAATCGAATCGAGTCTAGTCGAGAAAAGACGAACGATCGCGCGCTCTAGTGCAGAAAAAATAATCTCATAATTTTTTTTTCCAATTTTTTTGATGATTATTTGTCGATCGATTTAAATCAAAAATTATTGGCAATAATCGATAATTACTTTTAAAAAATGTTTTTTTTTTTTAATAATTGCCTATAACGCGAGATTTATTTTATTTATATTATAAAAGCGGGAAAATTGAACGAAATAATTGGATTTTTTTTGGACAAACTTATTTTTTTTCTTAATTAGGCCCAGTAAACGGAGGCAAAATTAGCGCTAATTCCGTGTTAGCTTAATTCTGATTTTGGGGTGTATTTCGTTAACGGCGGATTAACGTAATTGAGAGAGAACAAAAATGGCAGCGATCAGGGTTGAGAATTATAACGAAAATGCATGGTATAGTCGTACTAGCAAATGAATCAACATCGGCTTTCTTCGGCTCCAATGCCGCACCATGTAAATTTTCGCTTCGGCACACTTCGGATGTCGATTCTTTCGTTAGTACGACAATAACACTGACATTTTCACCTCTGTTAACTTTAATCTTGAATTAAGTTAACCCGCGATTAGTGATTTGAGGCGCAAAATTAAATTAAGCTAACACGGAATTAGCGTTAATTTTGCCTCCGTTTACTGGGCCTTAATAATTAAATAATTAAAATTAATAATTTTAGTATTAATATTAATTTTAATAATTAATTGAAATTAATAATATTAATATTAATATTAATTTTATTAATTAATTAAAATTAATTATTATTATTTTTTTTATTACATATTAATTTCAGAAAATATCCTCATAACCTTCAAAAATCGGATATTTCCCGCCTTTTTTCAAATAGTGTAATTGTACAGTAAATAAATCGTCACCTTAGAAACAAAGGGGCGTAAGTGTTATATATATATATATATATATACACAGCACTTACGCCTCTTTGTTTCTAAGACGAAGAAATCTTGCGTTACAGGCAAGTTTGCCTGTTTTTTCCCTTTATTTCTATTTTTAATTCTAATTTGTGTCATTTGAATTGCGCGCGCAATTTTCTGGTCAACCAATGAGAAACGAGGAATGAGAAATAGACGTGAAAGAGGTCTTCCTAACCAACAAATCACTCCAAAAATTCTGCAGTATTTTCCCAATCGACAAGAAGACTCTCTTCATTATCGAAAATCATCGAAAAATCCTATTTTTAATCGGAGTTTCGTAAAAAACGAGAGAAAGAAGCACACGAGGAGACTGTCAATGTCGCTGTCAAATAAGTGTCAGTAAATTGGAATTTAATTAAATTTAAAAAATGTACAAATTGATTTATTTTGAAATTGTGTCTTTTTTTTAGAGAGGAGCTTTAGAGAATGTGCTGTGTAATTAAATGGTAATTAATTGGAATTATGAGAGACAGGAAGGAGGAAAAAAAGTGTTTTATATAAAAAAAAAAAAAATGTTGAATTTATTCCAGATTTCATGAACTCATCGATAAATACAAGAAAACAATGATGTGAACCTGTGATTAAAGAGGAAAAAGAGGCATTTTTTTTCTATAAATTATTCCAATATTTAATTGAAATATGGAAAAGTGGCAGAATGATGAAAAAGTCCATGAGGAACTTTCCTGCCACTGGATTGCACGACAAAACACAATTATAACAAGAAGATCAGGTGTTTGTGATGTTAATGTCACTACTTTGAGAATTGGAATGCTCGTTGAGGCCAATGAGATGCTGCCTGATGGTAAACTTAGGATTAAAGTCATTAATGACTCTCATAATGAGGAAGTATGGAGAAAAACTGAATGGTTGTGCCACAGATATGATCTCATACCTGTACCTTCAATTGTTTGGCACTTTTTGGCAGCTGTTGCTGCACCACAGGACAGAGTCAGGCTTGCTTCTGATAAGCAACTCTGTGAAAATGCAAGAAATTTAAAAGTTAATGGCAGAGTTTGGTATCATCCACAGGCTAATCCTGAGGCTAAGTGCAAGGCTGTGATCAAGTACATTGGACAGGTGGTTGAACTTGGACCTGGATTTTATTTTGGACTGGAAGTTTTGGTTAGTAGTTTTTTTTTGGGAATGACTAGGGGTAAAGAAGTATGTTTAATAAATAAATAAAAGGAATATAAATATAAATATATTTATAACAATATAATATAATATATATAATATATTTATATTTAATATAAATTCATTGAATTTTAATGATAATGATGAAATTATTAGACATCTGACACAATTCTTCACATTTTTTTTAAACAAATAAATTATTACAAAAAAAATATTTGAAAAATTTGCACTTATAGTTTTTTGGATTTTCTAAATAAATGAAGGATTTTGGGAATAGGATGAAGAGAGAATCAACACACATTTCATAATTTTTTGGATTTTTTTCTTAATAGATAAATTATTATAAAAAATAAAATTTGAAGAATTAGCACTTGTAGTTTTTTGGATTCTCTGAATAAATAAATAAATAAATAAATGATTTTGGAAATAGAATGAAGAGAGAATCAACACATATTTCATAATTTTTTGGATTTTTTTCTTAATAGATAAATTATTATAAAAAACAAAATTTGGAAAATTTGCACTTGTAGTTTTGTAAATTTTTTATATGGACTAATTTTTTAGGGTTTTCAGAAATAATTTATTTGATAGAGAAAAAATTGGAAAATATTAGAGGTCTTCTATTTTTGAAAATGTTGATTTTTCCAAAATTTCTCTAACATTTAAATTATTTAAAAAAAAAAATAAAAATATAGAAATTTAAGAACTGAAAAAAATTATAATTGCGAATTTTTAAAAAAAATTTTTTGTACTAATTACAAAGCTTTTCATTTTTCAAGAAAGTTTTTCCAGCTTTTCAAAGAAAATTCCCCCCCCCCCTCCTTTCCCAAAAAAAATTCCATCTCCAACCATTTCATAAAAAATCCCATTTTCCCTTTTGTTTTCTCCCTAAAAACGAATCAAACTTTCAAAAAAAATCTAAAATTCTAAATATTCATAAATAGTGTTAAAATTCTAAATATTCATTTTTTTTATCTACAGGATCATTTCGAAGGCCTATCAACTTCGCTCCTAGCAAAGAAATACTTTGCAGGACCCCTAGGAGACGGAATATTCACGAGTTTGGCCTATATAACTCCAATAAAACAGGAATTCCAGGAGATAAACGACACGAAGCCCATGAGACAAGACATCGAGGCATCTTTATCGAAACAACTGGATGGCTTTTTAAACAGCACAACGAATCACTCGAACAACCATTCGAATCACACAAATGGAAAGAGGATAACTGTCGACACGAATTCGCTGAATAAGGAGCAATTGGCGAAATTTGACGACAGTAATAATAATAATGGAGAGACAATTATGCGTTTGAATGATGCATTAGTACCAAAAGTCGTTCATCAATCGACAAAATCAAAAATTCTATCAAACGATATCACGAGTTTGAGCAAAAATCTGTCGACCTATGATTTTTTTCCACTTGGTAAGTTGATTATTAATATTTTGATTCATTTCCATGTTAATAATCATTTATTTTAACGTATCATGAGAAATTGGAAGGTTTTTTTCAAAATAAAATACTGAAAAATTGTAAATTCGCGAAATTTTGCTCATAATTTGAGTTTCTTTAAGCTTCTTCAGATTTTTGATATTTTCAGTATTTCGTCAAATTAATCCTAAATAGATTAATACAATAAATAAATACACACTCAATTATTTTTTAACAATATTGCACTACTGTTGACTTGATTTACCAAAAATTTTGAAAAATCTCGAAATTTTTCCATTTTAATTTTAACATTCCTGGTTGAATCTTAAATTATTTGAGATTCGCGTGTTTTTGTCTCTATAGTCAAAAAAAAGTTAATTTTTTGTATAAAATCGTTAATAACAATTTATACGAGATAAAATTCTCGAATTTGATGAAGTAAATCTGTAAAGAATGTAATGAGAAATGAAATAAGTCTTAGAAACAAGAAATTAATTGAAAATTGGAAAATTTTCTGTATTTTCTACATTTCTTCATTTTTTCAAGTTTTGAAAGAATTTTCAAAACCACAGAAAATTTTACAGTTTTCAACTAATTTCTTGTTTCTAGGACTTATTTTATTCCTCATTACATTCTTTAAAGATTCACTTCATCAAATTTGAGGATTTCATCTCGTATAAATTGTTATTAATGATTTTATACAAAAATTCAACTTTTTTTTTTACTGTACAAAAACACCTTAAACTGATTTTTTTTTGGTTTTTCTTTACCATTTTCCATTATAAGACATGATGGAAAAGCGTGGAGCGTTAAAAGTAGTGTAATATTGTTAAAAAATAATTGAACTGTGTATTTATTTATTGTATTGAATTAATTTGCAATATTGTTGGTTGTGCAATGTTCTCAGCATGAATTTATTTAGGATTAATTAAATAAAATTTTAATTTTAATTTCAGGATTAATTTGATGAAATACTGAAAATGTCAAGATGTGCCTCAAGAAGCTTAAATTATCATTATTATTATTATTATTTATTTATTCATGCTATCTGCATTCTACGAAGTATTATTAATATGTTACAGTCATTGTGTAAATATGTTTGGTTTTTTTAGTTAATCTCATCCTTTAATAACAGTATTATGTACTTAATATGAATTATGACTTCATCCCGATAATATAAGTGAAAATGTTGTGAATTGACAATTTTTTAATATTGTGGAGGTTTCAAAGGAAAACCTTCAATTTTCCATGATACTTCAAAATTTATGTTTTGATTATTAACTTCGAAACTCATTGAAATACCTCATTTTGCACAACAACACGATTTTTTTTCCAATTCGATGAATTTGTGTGTGTGTGTTGTGCAAAGAGGAGTTGTGGAAGTTAATAATAAACTTCCTAGGTTCTAAAATAGTGCCAACAGTTTCGTGGCATGCCTCGTTGTGATTCAATCACGCGAATGCGTTAACATTTCCTGGATTAATTAAATTGAATTAAATAATTAAGGATACATTGAAAAAGGGGGAATTTTAATTGGAATTTTGTAATTCGTAATGGCTACAACATTACAAAACATTCCGATTTTTGTACTTGAGCATAAATGGAGTAGTGATGTCGAGTCTAATGTTTACAGTGATGTTGAAAATTACTTTGATCGTATGAATTTACCTTCACAACGTGAGATCTTTCATTTATTTTTGCCCTTTTTTTCTAATCGATGTTAAAAAAAGAAGTTTTTATTTTTTAATGAAATTTTTTGGATTTTCTATCTGTGCAGATGAACTTTTGGACAAGGAGGAGAGCAATAAAACTATTAGAAAGGAGAATGGAGAAAAATTACACGTGGGAACTGCTGTTGAAGTTATTCTTGGTAATGAAAATCGGTATGGAATTATAAGGTGGATTGGAAATCTTCCGGGTTTGACACCTGGTAAAATAATGGCAGCTATTGAATTAGTGAGTATCGAATTTGAACGTGATTTTGAATTTTTTAGACAAAATTACTTTATTTTTTTATTTTTTTCATTAGTAAATTTACTTTATTTGATAATGAAATTATCATTTATCTGACAATTCTTTGGATTTTTCTCAAATAAAAAGAATTCCTATCGAAAATTCTTTTCTTTTTCAATTTTCATTTTGTAGTTTTTCGAATTTCCTATGGGAGCATTTTTTTTTATTTTATTTTAAATAATTTATTTGTTAGAAAAATAGAAATAATAAAAATTGTCACATTTGTCTGCTATTTTCAGTCTTATCTTGATTCCATCACCAATTTTTTTTAAATATCTCGGAAACTAAATGAGATAAAGAAATTTTATAGAAACATTTTTTGTAGATTTTTGAATTCTCTAAAAATACGAATCTTAGGGCAAAATCGCTTTATCTCGCTTAAATTCCCAGAAGAGATATTTTAAGAAAACTGGTGACACGATGAATTAAATTTTAGTGGAATTTTCATTTTCCTACTTCAAGATCATTTAAATAACATGAATTACATTCTTTTTTTTTATGTGGAATTGATGAATTTAATGAAATACATGAATTTCCAATTTAGGAGGATGGACAGCATCCACAGGGTACAGATGGTACATACAATGACGTCAGGTACTTTCACTGTAGACCAAAGAGAGCCATATTCACAGACATAAGACAGTGTCAGCAGTACAGCACGATATCTGTGAGTGAACTCAATTTAAAAAAAAAAAAAGAAAACAAAATTTTCAGAAAAATCCATTTTATTTCATCACAGTTTTCTTTTTTCACAAATATCCTGGAATTCGTCACAAAATTTAATTAATTAATCAAAATTAATGAATGCATTCATCAATTATTTTATCAATTAATTATTTTATCAATTAATCAATTAATTAATCCAATTAATTTATTTAATAAAAATTAATTCATTTAATTAATTCATTGATTAATGAAAATTAATGAATGCATTCATCAATTATTTCATCAATTAATGAGTTTATCAATTAATCAATCTAATTAATCTAATTAATTTATTTAATAAAAATTAATTCATTGATTAATGAAAATTAATGAATGCATTCATCAATTATTTCATCAATTAATGAGTTTATCAATTAATCAATTAATTAATCTAATTAATTTAATTAATAAAAATTGATTAATTTAATTAATAAAAATTAATGAATGCATTCATCAATTATTCCATCAATTAATCAGTTTCTCAATGAATCAATTAATTAATTAAATTAATTAAAATCTGAATAATTCCACAGGCTGACGATCATCTGTTAAAAATGAACGGTGATGACTTGGACAAGACTGAAAACTCCGTGATAGCAGGTATGGTTCGGCCAATATGTGTTAAAGGAGATCTCGAAACAATATGTGGTAAATACAGAGGAATCCAGGGACACCACAATTCGTGTTATCTCGATGCAACCCTCTTCAGTATGTTTGCCTTTACAAGTGTCTTCGACAACTTGCTCTTCAGGCCACCAAACGAAAAAGACTGTCCTCAGTACGAGGAGGTACAGCGAGTATTACGCGAGGAAATTGTTAATCCTTTGAGGAAGAACATGTTTGTCAAAGCCAATAGAGTCATGAAGCTGCGGACATTATTGGAGAAATTATCTTCGATATCAGGCCTAACGAGTGAAGAAAAGGATCCTGAAGAGTTTCTGACGTCACTCGTAGCTCAAATACTCAATGCAGAGCCCTTTTTGAAGCTCAGTTCGGGCCAAGACGCTTATCATTATCAATTATTCGTTGAAAAAGACGATCATTTGAATTTGCCGACTGTTCAGCAGCTTTTGGAGCAGAGTTTTCTCACCAGCAATATCAGGCTGAAGGAAGTGCCCTCTTGCCTGATTATTCAAATGCCACGATTTGGAAAATCCTTTAAAATGTATCCGAAAATCCAACCAACTTTGCTGCTTGACGTCACTGATATCATCGAAGATTCGCCCAGGCAGTGCACGGTTTGCGGAAAATTAGCGGATTTTGAGTGCAAAGAGTGCTATGGACAATGCGGTGTGGGTCTGGAGAGCATTGCCTTTTGTGTGCCATGCTTGGAAAAAGCTCACAGACACGAGAGGAGGACCAATCATGAGCCTAAAAAACTGAGTGTACCGATGGAGTTCAAAATTTTACAGGAACATTGCCCTGTTCCGAGACTTTATCTGGAACTTTCGGCCGTTGTCTGCATTGAGACTTCACATTATGTGTCGTTTGTCAAGTGTGGGTCTGGGTCAGAGGCACCTTGGTGCTTCTTTGATTCAATGGCTGATAGAAAAGGTGATTAAATGTATTTTTAGAAGAAACTTGAAGTTTTTGATGATAGTGAGAATAAGAAATGAATTATTCATTATTTTATTTCAGTTTTTTTGTTTTTTTGTACTTTAAAAAGTGCATTTTTTTTTTTGAAAAGAATATGCACGTGTAGAATTTTCAAAACACTATGAGTACAAATTTTTCGAATGTTTTCTTTTATAGCAATACATTTTTTTTTGTTTAAAAAAATGCAAAAAATTGTCAAATGTGTGCTAATTCTATTATTTTGAATGAGAAACTCACTTTTTGCTACATTTGACTATTTTTATTTTTTTTAAGTGGATTATTTCGAGAAAAAAATATGCACATGTAGAAAATTCAAAAAACTACAAGTGCAAATTTTTAAATATTTATTTTATAATAATTCATTTGTTTAAAAAAATTGTCAGATGTGTTTTAATCTCATTATAAGAGTTTTTAGACAAATTCATGTTATTTTGTCACTATTTTCTTTTAAATATCTCGGAATCTAAGCGAGATAAGGTGCGATTTCATTCTAATCCTTTTTCAAAAACAATTTCAAGAGCCGCAAAAAAACTTAAGGCAAAATCACTCCATTTCGATTATTTTCCAAGATATTCTCAAAAAACTGATAGTATGAAATCGATTTTTCTGAAAATTTCAAATTCGTTATTTTCTTATCATTCCAGATAAAATAAAATATCTTTGTAAACAATTAAATTAGGAGAATTTTTGTGGAGACCTTTTTTGTAGCGAAGAATTAAAGCTTCAAAAAAGGTCTCTACCAAAATTTCTCTATCTCTTCTCGCTTTTAAAATATTCTAAATTTTCTATTCATTTGATTTTCATTTTTCATTTTTTTTTTGCATTCTATTCTTTAGCCTCTTGAATAAATAGACATAAACAATAAATTTTTTTTTCTTTTCAGGTGAACAAAACGGATATAATATTCCAGAAATGGTACCATGCCCCGATTTTCCCTACTGGCTCAGTGAAGAAGGCGCTAATTACCTAACAGAGCTAACAGACGATCGACAATTACCAGAACACGCTAAAAGACTCCTCTGCGATGGATACATGTGTATGTATCAATCCCCAGACGTTATGATGTACAAGTAACTTTATAATAATACTAATTTAGGTGAGAAAAAAGTCCTAGAATATTTAATTTAATATTAAACGAGAATGATTAAGAGTAAAAAAAAAATGACTGCAGGATTGTTTTTTCGATTTCGATTAAATTTTTAAGTGTAAAATTATGTTTCTGCAATTTTTTTTATTTTTTTTGTTTCTTTTAATTTTATTTTTCCTCGATAAGTTCAGTGAAAATTAATTAAGACATATTTTTTTTTTGTTATTTATAACTTTTATTGTACACTGAAAACACACGTGTAGTTTAACGTTTTTATTACTTTTTTTTTGTCCTTTTTCATAATTTGAATTAAAATTAATGCAGTAAGAATGACGAAATCATCATTTTTTTGTTAATTCAACAGCAATTTCACAATTTCCTCTCATTTATTTATTTATTTTTTAATTCTGAAATTCTTGAAAATTATCTTTCATAATATATCTTTTCCTATTTATTGAAACTTTTAATTCATCACGTTTTTATCATTACTATTATTATTATTTAATTAAAAAAAAAAGAGAACAAACTTTTGCACAGTCGTATTTCCTCTGACAATTGTAACAATGTCTCAATGCCTCAATTAGTTTTATTTAAAAAAAAATAATGAAGAGAAAAAAAGAAGCTAAAAAATTACTTGCAGCTTATTTTAAAGATATCTCGAAAATCATGAGATTGAGGCGAAATTACCAGGACATCTTTTTTTTAGACAATTAAATTCTCTACAAAAAAGGTCTCTTCATATTTTCTCCTAAACTCACTCGCCCCAAATATATTCACAAAAAACAGGCAAGAAATTTTTAACAACTCGAACAAATTTTTTTCTTCATCACTTGTCTACAGAATTTCTAATCTTAATCTACTTACCAAGTTTAATTATTTATTAAATTTGATTCTCGTTAATTAACGTGTATTGTATCACCAATTTGTTCATCTACCAACAGATTAAAGCCAATTGGCCTCTTTTTATTCATTTAAAAAGGAGAATTTAAACATTTTAAGAATGAAAAAAAAAGGAAAAGAAAAAAATTTAGAGCAAAGTAATAATGCAATTGCAATAAATTAATAATAGAAAAAAATTGAATTCAATAGTATTCAGTGCGTAAAAGACGTTGATTCATAATTGCGTTGTGTTGTGTGTACAGTAAAAAGTACATTAGCCATATCAGTCATCATTTTGTGCCTGTAACACCAACACACAAACACACATACAAACACAATTCTCAAAAATATTAATGCCAGTTTATGTAGAAATTTGCATCTTCTTCTTTTTTTTTTTTACAACGAGAAAAAGTTTACATCAATTAAAGAAACTATTTTATCCATTTCGAAAGAAAAAAAAATGTGAATAAAATTTTTTCATCGAAAATTTCTATTCACTTTTATTACCCCTCATTTATTGTCTTTAATATCAATAATTACTATTTTTCCCGTGTAATTAAACTGCAAATAACTGCAAAAAAACGCAGTGTGTTGATACAATTAATTTTTCTTTAATTAATTACTGCAGAAAGACAGAGAATAAACAGAGAAGAAAAAAAACGAAAAAAAATACAATTGAGATCGTAAATGTCGAGAGACGATTAGATAATACACTGTGCAGTGATATGTAGACACAAAATTTGATTACAGAACAAAAAATAATAAAGGCTGTACAGTTTTTAATTTAATCAGATGATTTAAATCAATTAGTCAAAAGAGAAATGACAAAGAAAAGGAAAAAAATAAGATATGTATCATGAATGAAGAAACTGCAGAGAAAAAGGAGAAAAGAGATTATAATAAGTGAATTATCAATTTTTTTTTCTTCTTTTTCTTTTTATCTAATAACTGTCGTCATCGTCTTCATCCATAGCAAAATCACTACCAACACCTGAATCCAATACGTAAAGTGGACTGAAATAATAAATAGTTTATTATCATTAGATTAAATTTCAGTGAATAAATATTTTCTTTATTTTATTAATAGAATTTGATAATACGTACTTAATTGCTCTGCAAGTGAAGAATACGATTCTCTTCAGTTTTTTATTGTAGAAGAAATAATTAAATGACCAGAGACAGCCATCCTCACCAAATGGATCTGATGCTAAATCTGGATTGTAACTGCCGATTAAAAAAAAAAGGGAAAATTAATTAAATTATTGTTTTTTGTGGATTATCTCGGAATTTAAGCGAGATAGAGAAATTTTCATTGAGACCATTTTTCTAAAGTTAAATCGGAGCTACAAAAAAGGTTTCATGAAAATTATCCTATCTCTGATATTTCCAGAGATATTCGAAGAAAAAAAGAAAAAAATGATTTGTTTTTAAAAGATTTTGTAATTCTACCTGTAAATATCACATTCGCTCATTGATATTTCATCCTCAACTGCTGCCCACAATGCTGATCTCAGTGTACGATAATGATCACCAGCAGTTGCACTCAAATTACTGTCAACAGCATTCATAACCCACTGCAAACTTGGCTCCTTACTGAATTCATGGCTTTTAGCATCAGAAAAATCATAATCCGGATGAAATGCTGAATTAAGCGTTGCTATTAAATAAAATAGAGTTTTGCGGCTTATTGTGTCGCAGAGTGGACCATCCTCGTCACCTGAGATGCTGCGACTTTGTGAAAAAGAAAAAGAAATTGCATTAATTCAATTTAAACATCTTTATTTTCTTATTTTTTTTTAAACTAAAATTTTCAGGAAAAATTCAATTTTGTTATTTTATTTTGTTTTTTTCAAATATCTTGGAAACTAAACGAGATAGAGCAATTTTGCCCGAATCCTTTTTTCTAGAGAATTTCAAGAGCTACAAAACACGATTGGGGCAAAATCGCTCTATCTCGCTTAGTTTCCGAGATATTCTCGAAAAACTGATGACGAAATGAAAGCGATTTATTTAAAAATTCATATTTTTTTATTTTTTGATGTTTGAACTTCTCTCTTTCTATTTTGAGAGCAAAAAAAAGGGGTAACGAGGAGACAATCAAAAATACCTGAAGTAACTTTGAGCTGGTGATGTGCCAAGCGATGTTTGTGGTGGTGATAATGCCTGAAGGTCATGAGGTGTAACTCCCTGTTCAGCATTGAATCTTTTGTAGAGTTGTTTATCATTTCCCGCCATTTTGCAGGAGTAACTCTCAATCCTTTTAAAAAATAATTAAATTATCAATTTGATGTTTATTCAATTATCATTTTGTTGGCTTAGGAACAAAGGGGCGTAAGTACTATGCTTATACAGAGGACTTACGCCCCTTTAATTCTGAGGTGACGATTCGATTATTATCGAACATTGAGAGAAAAAAAACATTAATTTAATTTTTTTTAATAATTTTTTTAAGTTTTTTTTATGAATATTTGAAGAGCGAGTGGAGATACGAGATTTTTGGAAGAGACCTTTCTTGTAGGTTTCTTTCTCCTCTACAAAAAAGGTTTCTACGAAAATTCTTGTATCTCTACTGGTTCTTGAGTTATCAATGAAAGTTCATAATGATTTCAACAGTTTTGGAGTTTTTATGAAATTTAATTCTTTTTTAAATTTTTTTTTTGAGATTTTGAATTTTTTCGAGAATGAGTGGAGATACGAGATTTTTTGAAGGGACCTTTTATGGAGCTCTTTTTCTCCTCTACAAAAAAGGTCTCTACAAAAATTCTTCCAATTCCTCTTGTTTTTGAGATATCGAAAAAAATTCATGACAGTATCAAAATTTTCTTTTTTTTCCCTTTTTTAAAATTAAATTAAAAAATTTAATAAATTGATAATACCTTCCAATGATTTTACTGTCGCCAGTTTTAATGCAAAGTGCACTGTTAATAGCCTCGAAACGAGTGCTCTCCAATAGCTTCATTGTTGAATATTTTCGTTGAACCTTGCTTGCGAATAATAAATCCTTGAAAACCCCTCGTAACTTTTTTTTGGAAAGTTGTGTGTTTTTAATTCACAAGAGTTATCCAGGCTCTCGAAAAACCTCCAAATAAATCCAACAAATGAAGACTAATAAAACACAAAATAGCTTTCAAATCTCTCAAAATTTTTCCAAAATCTCGATGAGAATTTGCGCTCTTTTTTTGCCCTTTTTTCGTGTTTTTTTTGTGTTATTTTTTTTAATCAATTAACTCTCGACAGAAAAATAAACAATTAAATTTCTTCAATACAAACGAAATGCCAAAAAATTTATATGACTTCTCGTACTTATTGTGTCTCTGAGCATTTTTCTTTTATTTATGAAAATTCCTTTCCTTTTTGAGTGCAAAAATTTGATTGTCGATGTAACGGAGTATTCCTCAGTGTCACACTTTCGGTACATCACAGTAAATCCCTTTTTTTATTGTCCAGAATAAGTGAAAAAAAAAAGAAAAATTAAATTTTCTTTAAATTTACGAGAAAAAGGAGATTTTCAAAAAAACCGCCTTTACTCCGAAAAAGTCAACGATTTCGATAAATCAATAAATATTCAATTTCAGCTCCAATTTTTGCTTATTACGTCACTAATCGTTAATTTAATTACAAAAAAAAATTAATTAATTTTTTTTCCTTTTTTTTTATTTTTAATGAAAAAAGCGAAGACAACACTGACGTGACGCCAAACGAAGAGGGCCTCAGAGATAACGCACACTCAAAACAAATAACACAAATATATATATGACAATATATATATATATATATACTTTCTCGAAGTGTTTTACGAAATTATCGATTTTCTATAATGTATGATTCACTTTAATGTATTAATTTCCCAGAAAAATTGCGCCCTTCAATATCTGAATTACAATTATTTTTTTCCTGATTTTCAATAGAAAATCTAGTGAAAATTAAAAATACACTCCGCTACTGCAGAAAACAATCCATTTCTCCAAACATTTTAACTGTTATAGTTTGAAAAAAAAGCACTTGATTATTAATTTGAAGACACTAAATTATTTGAATTGAGTTTGGATGTTTTTTCATGAATTTTCACTTCAACAATTGCGGAGAGACGCGCAGTTTTGCCGAATTGCTTGTGTATGTATGCGTGTGTGTGTGTGTGACGATGTAGAAATTCAATTTGTTAAATTTTTCATGTGTGTGTGTGAGTGTTTAAGTGTGTGAAACTGCATATACTTGTACTTGGGGGTATACGTGACAGAAATAGCACACAAAGGCGTCTTTTTACTTCCCCCACTCCTTTTTTTTCTCTCTCTCTCTCTTTCTCTTTCTCTCTCTTTTTCTCTCTTTCTTTCTCTTTTTTGAACTTGTTGATGCACTGTTGCCTTCAGTGTTTATTCGTCATTTACTCAAAAAAAGTCTGATTTCCTCTTTTTTAGTGCCTTTAATTATTTTGAAGATGAAATTCAAATCTTGGGGGCCTGCCAAAACGATTTGTGATTGGTGCACTTTTTTTGGCGGGAGTTTTCAAATTTTAAAACTGCAAAAATCAGTGATTAAAGACGGGCAATAATGCGCGGAGTGTCTTAGGACCTTTTATCATCCCTCTCTCTCATTTTTAACCCCCTCCCCTCCCCCTCGCTCGTTTTTTACCCCCTCCCCTCCACTCCCCCCTCCTCTATGCGCAGCTGCGCGTTTCCTACCGGATTTCTGTTGGTTTCTGCGCACGTGCCAGTGGCGTAGGCGCTCTCTCTTTCAAATCGGCGCATGCGCACTAGTGTTCTTATGATTTTTTTTTCTTTCTTCTTTTAGATTAGAAGAGAATAGAGAATTTCAGAGAGAAAATATATAAAGTGAATGAAGGACAGTGTTGTTAACCTCGGATTGAGATGATGGTAATTTGGTAAAATGTCAAAACGCTGGGGCAGTGACTATGTTGTCACAGAACACCGGGATCTTCAGGTGATTATTTAAATAATATTGTCAAAAATAGTTTTTGAATTAAATAATAGGATTTATTTCCATTTTAATAATAATGGATTTTTTTTTGGAATAAAAACAATACTACAAACATTGTCAATTTGTGAATTGACAATTTTTTTGGTATTTTATTTAATTTAAAAAACCTTCCAATTGCCAATGAATCAATTTTTGAATTATTTTTGTTTTTTAATGGTTTTTTTGATTTTTTGCGGTTGATAGGCTAATACTATGGCCGTTGATGCCACCGGGAACTATGTGCTGCTGGCTGGGTAAGTATTCAATGTAAACAATTGCTCTTTTTCCTCGATTTTTAGGATATTTTGTTAATTAATTGCGTTTTTCATTTTTAGACGGAGGTGTTTTGCTATTAAACAGTTGGACGAGGCTTCGGATACTCTGAGGAAGTTTCCGAGACAGAGTAAATACGAAGTTGGATCAGCTGAGTGGAACCCAACACTTCCTAACTGTCATCTGTGCGCAATATCTGTAAGAAAACCCACTTTTTTGGGGAATAACTCCTAAACGAAAAGGGGCTAAAGGAATTTTAGAGACCTTTTTTGTAGCTTTTGAAATTGTCAATAAGATGGTTAAATTAGATGTTCATAAATTAGATGATAATTAGTATGAATCCATCATTTTTTTGATTTTTTTCAACACATAAATTGTTATAAATCTAATATTTGAGAAATTAGCACTCATAGCTTTTTAAATTTTCTATATGTGCACAATTTCAATTGAAAAAAAAAAAAAATTATTTGTTTGAAGAAAGAAAAATTGAAAGCATTGCCGATTTTTAGTGTCTTAAAATAAGCCATTATTACAGTCAATCCTATCTTCAATTCGTTAATAGAGCCGAGACGTTGGTGTACGATTTGATCTGGGCGAAAGTTGCTTCTCGATCAAATACATTCTAAAGGGTTATGAATGTTAGTAACTTTTAGGGGAACTTCCAGAGGAACTCTCAGGAGAACTCTTTGAAGCGTTCTTAGTGGAACTCTTAAGGGAACTCGCAGGAGAACTCATCACAATTATAACGTAGAATGAATAATAATATCCAAATGTTGACCAATTCTTCAAATTATTGGGAAACACAAATTCTCTAACGTTTATAAAGTCAGTTTAACGTTCATAAATGTCAGTTTGACATTAATAACCATTCAAAGTGTGTTTGATCTAAAGACACCTTCAGCCTATATCAAACCATACACCAACGTCTCGGTCCTATTCATCAATTAAGAAGAAATTGCTTCATATAGATATAAATGGCAAATTTAACAATCTTATTAGCTGAACAACAAATGATTAAACACAGTCGAATGATTAAAAATCTTTAAATTCTCTACAAAAATTCCTCTATCTCCCTTCATTTTCAAGAAATTCCCCAAAAAACCGTAACTAACCCATTCCCTCAATTTAGAGCAATACACGTGCGGAGATCCTCAGTTTCGCCGGTGGAGGTGGCCAAGATCTGCAGATGACCCAGAGTTTACGAGCCCATACCCGAGTAGTTAGTGACTTGAATTGGCATCCAAAAGAGCCTAATATCATCGCTTCCTGCAGTATAGACACCTTCATCCACATCTGGGACCTCCGAGATCAACGGCGACCGGGTCTCTCCCTCTCCGCTGTAGCAGGATCCTCCCAAGTTCGCTGGAACCCCCTATCACCAAACACCTTAGCAACCGCGCACGATGGAGACGTCAAGATTTGGGACCAACGAAAAGGAAACAGCCCCGTCCAGTACATAGCCGCACATCTAACGAAGATCCACGGACTAGACTGGTGCCCCTTCCAACAAAACCAATTAGCGACCTCCAGCCAAGACTGCACCGTCAAAATATTCGATATAGGCAATCCGCGAAGAGCGGAAGGCATCCTAACTACAAATTCCCCTGTTTGGAGGGCAAGATACACTCCATTCGGCGAGGGTCTAGTAACAATCGTGGTTCCTCAGTTAAGAAGAGGCGAAAACAGTCTATTACTCTGGAATACTTCGAACTTTAGTGCACCTATATACACATTCGTTGGACATACAGACGTAGTATTAGAGTTCCAATGGAGAAACCAAAAAATCGATAACAACGATCACGAATTGATAACTTGGTCGAAGGATCAATGCTTAAGGATCTTCAAAATTGACCCATTTTTGAAGAAACTCTGCGGACATGATATGGATGACGCTACTTCTGTTTACGGACAGTATTCGGAGGACACGAACATGCGAAGTCTTCGATCGGTTCAACAGATAACGCTTAAGGACTCCCAAAATGAACCTGAGCTCAGCTTTCAGTCGAAAATCGATGGTCCTGTTATTCAGAACGAGGTGGCTGTTGCTGAGAGCGAAAAAGAGGTGCCCTCACCTACTCAACCCAAAACTCTTCAGCAGGAGTTCTCGCTGATCAATATGAACATTCCGAATATCGAGTTGAATTCGATGGACGCGATGGAAAGAAGCTGCACTGTTACCGCGCGTAATAAGAACTATAATGTCATTTTGAAGGTCAATTTTCCGAGCAATTATCCGTGTTCCGCGCAACCGACGTTCCAGTTCTGTCCTGGAACTACTGTCGACAACTCGACGATGGCCAAGTTGTTGAGGGTTCTTAAGCAAACTGCGCAGCAAAGGGTCAGGAAGAACCGCTCGTGTCTGGAACCTTGTTTGAGACAGTTGATAACGACTTTGGAACAGACTTGCGTTACTGACGAGAGCGAAGTCAGTCATCTTGGGTATATTCAGAATACTAGTGATTTTTTGAATTCGTCGAATATATGCTCGAACTATCAGGACACTTATATACCATTTCCGAGGACTTCAGGCGCCAAATTCTGTAGTGTTGGAACCCTGGTTTGCTTTGGTAGATCGAATTTTACGAGGAGAACTTCTGCGAAACCTGATGGTGCTACGCCGAGAGCACTTTCTGCGTTAGGTTCTGGAATTAGTAATGGGCCTTTTATGAACATTTACTCGGGATCCTTTGGACAGTCTGGGGACACGATGTCTATTAGCTCCTTTTACTTCCAGGATCGGGTGAGTTTTTTTGAACTTCTTTAAAGAGATGATGATAAAAATAGCAAACATCTGACATTTCTTTAAAAAAATAGATTATTATGAAGGAAGTATTCAAAAAATTTGCACTTTTCCCTTTTTTTAAAACAATTTTTTGTTAAAAGACAGGAAAAATCTAAAAATTGTCAGATATCTGCCATTTTCAGTATAATTTGAAGAGTTCTTGTATTGATGCAATAAATTTCCGCAGGGAAAAACGGCGAGGAGGACAGCGCACGGTTCCAGCAGAACGCAGAGTCGAAATTGCTACAAGAACTTCTACTCGATGGTCACGGTCTACGACGCGTCCGGTCTGTTCTTCGTTAATAAAGAACTCGCTGAGAAGTACATCATCAACGTGAGTGATGTTCCTGGGATGTGCCAGCACAATGCTAATGTTGCGGCTTCGTTGGAGAGACCGGACTTGGTCCAGTCCTGGTGCTTAGCTGCTCAAGTCATATCTCCACCGCTTTCTAATGGGTCACATAGTTCTTGCTCTGGGGACATTATTCCGCCATGGCCATTGCATCCGTTTGGACAGAATTTGATTCATTCTTTGTGAGTAATAGCGATAGGAGAAGAAGTGGAGTGTTTTATTGTCGCTTTAGGAACAAAGTGGCGTAAGTGCTGCGCTTATACATAGCACTTATGCCACTTGGCTTCTAAAGTGGCGTAAGTGCTATGTTTATAAATAGCACTTACGACACTTTAGGAACAAATTATTTATGCTTATAAATAGCACTTATGCCACTTTGTTTCTGAAGTGGAGTAAGTGCTATGTTTATGCACAGCACTTAGGCCACTTTGTTTCTAAAGTGGCGTAAGTGTTACATTATACACAGCACTTAAGCTACTTTGTTTCTAAAGTGACCTAAGTGCTTCTTAGAAACAAAGTGGCATAAGTGCTGCGCTTATATACAACACTTACGCCACTTCGTTTCTAAAGTGGAGTAAGTGCTACGCTTATATACAGCACTTACGCCACTTAGTTTCTAAAGTGGTGTAAATGCTTCTTAGAAACAAAGTGGCGTAAGTGCCATGCTTATGCATAGCACTTAAGCTACTTTGTTTCTAAAGTGGTGTAAGTGTTTCTTAGAAACAAAGTGGCGCAAGTGATATGTATAAGCATGGCACTTACGCCACTTTGTTCCTTAAGTGGCGTTATCATGAAAATTTGTTGAAACGAGTAAAAGAATTGAAGATCGAATTTTTTTTAATGATTCCATTGTAAAAACACGTGGTTTCAATCGCAAGTTTTCTTTAATTTTCGATGGAATCATCAGAAAAATGAATTTTTTTGTTGAAACAAAGAATTTACGACAGGTTCCCCAATTTTTATTGAATGAATAGATCTCTGAATTTCGTTCTTTTCCCCTAGGATTCAACACTATGCGAATCAATCAGACATTCAAATGGCCGGTATGTTGAGCTGTGCCTTCAGTCAACGTTCCGAAATCCACATCAATGATCAAGCACTACCAAGCAAATCCGTAAACGTTAGTGTAAGTTTTTTTAGAATTGATAAATGAGTAATTGAATGCATGTGGCACACGATAAAACAAAATTCACACATGGATTTCTTTGGGTACGGCTGAGAGTGCCTCGAGAACCAAAAAAAAACAATTATTCAATTTTTCCCTATTTTATCGTCAGCACCGGTGAATATCAATGTGCAAGGCACAATTTATGTTTCTTCATTTTTTTATTATTTTCATGATAAAACTTATGTTACTTCTGTGTTTTGTTGTAGAGGCTATTCACTGGAAAATGGTGGTCAAAGGTAAGACACACTGGTTCTCCGGGTTCTTTGTCGATTTCATTTTAAGGATATCCAAGTACTTCCTCTAATCTATTTTTCCTTTTCAATTTTAGTCACTTCCGATAGCATAGCATGAGAAGATTTTTTTAAAATTTACTTTACACCATGTTACCGGACGAATTAAGCCAAAAATAATTTTTGAAAAAAATTAAATTAACATTAGAATTCCATAAGCGAGATTCAGTTTCAGTTTCACTGCAATAATTCATGGCCACAGACCTATTTTTTCCTCATATAACTATATATATTCTTGTTCGTCGGAATGTCTATTAATTTTTAAAATCATAAAAAACGCCTGTTACCGGACAAATAGCGACGATTAATCCAATTAATTACATGAAAATATAAATGGCGGGAAAATTGGTATTTCAAATCCGAGGATCCTCCAATCCCAGTCCTAGATGCTGGAACCGCGTGATTCGAATTCGCAACAATATTGGATATTTATAATATTATTTAACAACAATTTACTATCGTGAACATCGTTTTAATATCGGTAAAATGTTAGAAAATTGGAATAATTAGAATATTTATAACTTAGAAAATCTCAAATATTACAATAGAACTGATTTTTAAAATGTATATGGGCAAAGAAAGGTTGCCGGAGTTTAATTTGAGAAATTATGAGAAAAAATTTCATAAAAAGTTTATAAAAGTTTGATGAAAGTTTTATAAAAGTTCCATGAAAATTTCATAAAAATTTCGAAAATTCTGAAAAAATCTCAAATATTGCAATAAAACTGATTTTTTTTTTTTTTAACACAAAAAAGAAGAGTAGATCATTTGAACCTGCTACTTGGATATCCTTAATTCATTTTTAATGCGACTGGAGTGTGTGTGAATGATTGCGATTAGTTATTAAACGATAAATCAACATTAACACAACAGAACTTGAGGATTTGAAGAAAAAAGAGTAAAAAAATCATTGATAACTGAAGAAATTGTGTGAATTCTGATATTTTAGCCGGGAGGTTCGCCCTATCACACGATTCATCCAGCAGACACGAGCCTCGAGGGCTGGAATTTTCAAAATCTGAAGCAGAATCGTTCGAACTCGTGGTCGGAGTCTTTGGACGATTTGAAGATATCTCAGGACATCTGTGACAGTGGAAGGAGCATCAGACTCCTGGACGAGAAGAATACTCTTTTATATGACAGTTACAAGAAGGCGTATGCAGAGGTTCTGCACAGGTGGAGACTATTAGATGCTAGGGCCCAAGTTCTCAAGCACGTCAGTTCGACGCATCTTGATAATAATAAAGATGTCGAGTTCCAGAGCGAATGCCACTTGTGCGTGAAGACGAGCAGGGGACCGCAGTGCTCCAATTGCAAGAGATTGGCGTTTCAATGCGTTATTTGTCACATTTCTGTTAGGGGTGAGCATTGAATTTATTTTTATTGGGAGTTTGAGGATAATTGGGAGGTACAACGTGGGAAAAAGTTAAATTTTTGTAGAAAATCTTTAATAACAATTTATACAAGATGAAATTCTCAAATCTGAGTCAGTGAATCTGTAAAAAATGTAATGGGGAATAAAATAAGCCCTAAAAACAGAAAAATAATTGAAAATTGAAAATTTTTCATTATTTTTTACATTTTTTCAAATTTTTCAAGATTTAAAGAAATTAACAAAATAATGAAAATTTTTCAATTTTCGATTAATTTTTTGTTTCTAGGGCTTATTTTATTTCTCATTACATTCTCCACAGATTCACTGAATCAGATTTGAGAATATCATCTTGTAGAAATTGTTATTAACGATTTTATACAAAAATTCAACCTTTTTTCCGATTGTATCTCTCAATCATCCTTAATATTACTATGAAGTGTTTTGAGAATAGCGCGGAAATTAAGCGAGATAAAGCGATTTCGCCTTTTTTTATAGGTTTCGAAATTCTTTACAGAAAGAAGGATGAGAGCGAAATCATCTTATCTCGCTTAGTTTCCAAGATATTAAAAAAAAACTGATCAAAAAACTGAAGTTTGCCTAAAAACTTCGGATTTTCTTTAATACGACTATAAAATTTTCAACGAAATCGATTTTATCCCATTATCAGTTTTTTTCTTAGAATATCTTGGAAACTGAGCGAGATAGAGCGATTAAGGCAAAGAAGGATTGCAGCAAAATCGCTTTATCTCGCTTAGATTCCAAAATATTAAAGAAAAAACTAATAGCAAAATTGAATCAATTCGAAAACTTTATTTTCTGCATTTTATAGAAAATTGATATTTTTTTTTGCATTAGGTCCAAGCAACTTCTGCATTGTATGTGGCCACGGTGGACACACACAGCATCTTGCTGCTTGGTTCACAACTGAATCAGTCTGCCCAACTGGCTGTGGCTGCTGTTGCCTGCAGGAAAGTACTTCACTGCTTAAGATGTAAATTATTTATAGAAAAAGAGGACAAAAAAGACTGTTGATAATTAATTGTTAATTGTATGACTCTACAATGACATAGGGTATGTAAGATATGTAAAAATAAATTGTTTTTCTTAATGAAATTATTAAATTATTCATCAGTCTGGGTCGATTCGTCGAGAATTGTGTTTTTCTCGACTTCAAGAAAATCCTCCTTGAGTATTTTCTTCTGCTCTTCCTCCAATTTTAACTGTTGCTCAAGTGCAGAATATCGCCGTTTCTTTTTGGTACCGTAAAATATCCCGCAAATCAAGGAAACCCATCGACCGAGCTTGAATCAAACCGCTAATTAATTTCTAAGATTTTTTAAGACAAAGTATCAAGTACACTTCACGTATTTGTAGGGGAAAATGTGGTAAAATGGACCTGTTTGTTAAAATGATTTGGGGATTTTTGTAGAGAATAGGCAGCTTGATGAAAAAAATTGAAAAAATTACACAAAAATGAAGACATATTGGAGCATCTTCTCAAATTTTTTCAGATTTTTTCATCGACTCCTTAACTATGAAAAAAAATCCTGAATCACGTTGTTGCAGAGGTTCATTTCATCCCATTCTCCCCTATACCTATATCTATAAATTCAGTAATGAAGAGGTAAAACAGGATAAATCGACTTGTCTTTGTGATCATGTCGAAGGAAATATCTCGGAAACTAAGCGAGATGAGGTGATATTATTTATTCGGGATATTATTATTATTCATCTTTTTTTGTAGAAAATTTCAAGAGTTACAAAAGATTTTCAGGGCAAAATTGCTCCATCTCGCTTATTTTCTAAGGTATTTTCAAAAAAATAAAAGAGAAAAAAATAGACTTTTCTTGTTTTACCTCTTCGCTACTGAATTATTCATAAATATAGGTATATAAATATGTGAGTGAGCAGTTATTAGGTCCTTTACCTTAATTTTTTTACATTTTTTTAAATTGCTAATATACGTACCTTAATCAATGGACTAACTTTCACCGGAGGAACTCCTGCCCAATCAATTCTTCCAGCCTTCTCCAAACACTGCGTCATTACTCCTCATTAATGAATTCACTGATAGCACAATTACAAAAGAAAATGCAAATGAACGTAAAATGAAGATGAGTGAAATTTGCAAGTGAAAATAAACAAAAGACACTTGGAAATTACAAAATATTTATCATTTTTCTTCAATTTTAAATGCTCACTTCACGTCACTGGTACTTGTGTGGTTAAAACAAAAAAACAAATGAGAGACTTATTTCAAATTGTTTGAAAATTCTTAATTAGTATCTGTAGTGATCGGGTTTGAAGGGTCCATTTACTGGTAGATCAAGATATTTTGCTTGTTCTGGAGTCAATTTCGTGAGTTTTACACCCAATTTGTCCAAATGGAGAGCAGCTACTTCTTCGTCAAGCTGAAAAAATCAAGAAAAATCATCAAAATTTTGTAAAAATCACCACAAAGTATGAGTTTACGTAAAAACTAAAAAAAAGACTCGACTACAAGGAATCGAGTGGCCCTATCTCGCTTAGTTTCCGAAATATATTTTCAAAAATCATTGAAAAAAAAAATGTTGATTTATCTTGTTTTGCCTCTTTGCTAAGGAAATATAACCGATTTTTTAATTTTTTTCTTCAAAACCTGTTTAAAAAATGTTTTTTTTTCCTTTCCGCAATAATTTTTTGCTTTTTTTAAATATTCAATATTCACAAAAAATCCTTAATTACCTTCTTAGGAAGCATGTGAACTCCAATGGCATATTCTCCAGGCTTGGTCCAGAGTTCGATCTGTGCTAACACTTGATTAGTAAATGAATTGCTCATAACAAAGCTGGAGTGTCCAGTAGCACATCCCAAATTGACTAATCTCCCTTCAGCAAGAAGAATCACATGTCTTCCATTGCTCAGCCTGAACCTATCGACCTGCGGCTTGATGTTTACTTTCTCAACAGCATGCTTCTCCAGCCACGAAACCTCAATTTCGCAATCAAAGTGTCCGATATTACAGACGATTGCGTCATCAGGCATTGATTCAAAATGTGCACCAGTGATGATGTCCTTGCAGCCAGTAGTCGTAACGAAAATTTGACCTTTTGGAGCAGCTTCCTCCATCGTAGTGACTTCGTACCCCTCCATCGCAGCTTGGAGAGCATTTATCGGGTCGATTTCAGTGATAATAACACGTCCACCCAAAGCCCGAAGACTTTGGGCACATCCTTTGCCTACGTCACCGTATCCAGCAACAACGCAGACCTTTCCTGCTATCATAACGTCAGTTGCTCGCTTGATTCCATCAATCAGAGACTCACGACATCCATAGAGATTGTCAAATTTACTCTAAAAAAAAAAAAATTGACCGTTAGATAATTTTGATAACTTGTAGTAAACATGATAAATCGAATTGATATAAAAAATGAAGTATAAATGACGTCATCTGCGAAATGAAAGGGCGTAAGTGTTTTTCGTGAGGATAACACTTACGCCACTTTGATTTTAAAACAATGATAACAAAAAATGATAATAGTGGAGATTAAAAATGTGGACAAACATGTTATTTAAAGAATATCTCGAAATTCGTAGGAGATAGAGAATTTTCATTGATACGATTTGAGTAGATCTTGATCTGCTCTACAAAAAATAAGGTATTTTCGATAGTTTTCCTGTTTTTCTTCGTTATCGAGATATCTTCAAAACACTATCACCTTAGGATCAAAGTGGCGTAAGTCCTTTCCTCATATACAGGACTTACGCCACTTTGTTTCTAAGGTGACGGAATAAAAGGGTCGTAAGTGCTGTGTTTAAGCATAGCACTTACGCCACTTTGATTCCAAGTCGACTAATATGACAAATATCTTATCCCAAATATCTAAAGACAGAATATCTAGGCCAAAATATCTCAGTTAAAAATATCATGTGATGAAGCTTATTAATTCAGTAGTGAAGAGGTAAAACAGGATAAATCGACTTATCTTTAAGGTCATTACGAAGGAAATATCTCGTAAACTGAGTGAGATAAGGTGATATTACTCATCTGTTTTTGTAGAGAATTTCAAGAGTTACAAAAGAGTTTTAGGGCAAAATTGCTCTTTCTCGGTTATTTTCTAAGATATTTTACAAAAAAACTTGATGAGAAAAAAAGAGACTTATTTTGTTTTACCTCTTCACTACTGAATGTAACATTACATTTATTTTATTGGATATTTTGTCGTTTAATATTCAGTCATTAGATTTTTTTTGGATTAGATATTTAGACATGTAACTATAAAAAGGGCGTAAGTGCTGCTTATCAGCATAAAGGCGTAAGTCCTTTCGTAATACACAGCACTTACGCCCCTTTGTTTCTAAGATGACATGATCCTTTCTGAATGACGCAAGAACAAACCTTCGTTACGGAATCATTGACGTTGATCGCTGGAGTCTTCAGTCTGTGCTCCCTCAGCATTTTGTAGAGATTGTGGACCCCAGTAGTGGTTTCTTCGGAGATGCCACGACAGTCTTTCAGGTATTCCGGATACTTGCTGTGGACCAGGTTCGTTAAATCTCCGCCATCATCGAGGATCAGGTTCAGGGGCTTTCCATCCTTGAAGACTAGAGTTTGTTCGATGCACCAGAGGTATTCCTCGTCTGTTTCGCCCTTCCAAGCGTAGACTGGGACACCAGTCTTGGCGATTGCTGCTGCTGCGTGGTCCTGGGTGCTGAAGATGTTGCAGGAGGACCATTGTACCTGAAAAAAAAAATTAACATCAAAAATTCAGTTCCATCCATTTAAAGAAGTTTTTTTCTGGGTTTAAAGGGTAACGAAAAATCCAGTAAATTTCGGAATTTTCAAACTCGTGGTTTTGGCAATGATTATGATTTTTTTTCCAAGATATAACAGAAATATCGATTTTTTAATTTCCTTTCCCAGTCGTTGCCACTTTTTATAACAAAAATATCAATGAATATCGCTAAATAATTCAAAAATTCGAGAATACTATATATATGATGCTTTACTGGTACCTTTTGCGAATGTTTGGAAGGTACAAACGTAAAAAAAGGCAATTTTTTTTGTATAAAATCGTTAATAACAATTCATACAAAATGAAATCATCAAATCTGATTTAGTGAACCTATGAAGAATGTAATAAGGAATCAAATAAGCCCTAGAACCAAAAAATTAATTGAAAATTCGAAAATTTTCATCATTTTTTACATTTCTTTAAATCTTGAAAAATTTGAAAAAATGTAAAAAATAATGAAAATTTTCTCAATTTTCAATTATTTTCTTGTTTCTAGAGCTTATTTTATTCCTCATTACATTCTCAACAGATTCACTGAATCAAATTTGAGAATTTCATCTTGTATAAATTGTTATTAACGATTTTATCCAAAAATTCAACTTTTTTACCGATTGTATCTCCGAATTATCCTTAAATCCGAATCTATTTTTTTTATCTTTTCTCATGGAAATTGTGTGCTTGAACTCGTTGTTAATAGAAGGTCATCCTGAAGAGATTTGTAACGAGATTAAAATGATGTGAAATACTTGAAAAAGATAATTTTAACTCACCTCTGCCCCTAATTCAACGAGACTTTTTGAATGAGCACGAGTGCTTCATTCTTCTACATTTTGAATTTTTTGGGGGGAAAGATTCGAAGGGAAAGATTTATAAATCCTTTATGAAATTAAAGAAAAAAAATGACTTTTTCGGGAATATTTCCGGTTCTATTGGTCGTAGCGATTTGGGATTGATCTCAAATGAAAGATGAGATCATTTTTTATCAATTTCTGATGAAATTGAAATTTTTTGAAATATATTAAAAAAGATAATTTTAACTCACCTCTGCCCCTAATTCAACGAGTGTTTCAATGAGTACAGCAGTTTGTACAGTCATGTGAAGACAACCGGCTATTCTTGCACCCTTTAATATTTTATTGGGTCCATATTTCTTGCGAATTGCCATTAATCCGGGCATTTCATTTTCAGCAAGTGTTATCTCCTTTCTGCCGAATTCCGCGAGGGAAAGATCAGCTGAAACATGATAAATGATGCAATTTACATTAAATAATGCGTTTGAATTGTCGGTGGATTTTCTTATCTGTAGAAAATACCACGTGCTCGGATTCCATAAAAATGTGCAGTTAAATGCCTTTAATTCTAGGGATTTAAAAAAAATGGGATAATTTAATTGGAATTGAGGGACACTTACCAACTTTATATTCAGGCTTTCCAGGCATTTTTTAATGCGATTTGAATGTCTGATTGAAAAATTAACTTTTTTTGAAGAAGATGAAGAATCAGACGAGACTCGAAGTTCAGGAGCAAGTGTTGGACTGAATCTGCAATTGCCGGCTGCTCTGGTTTTCTTCTCTTTCTTTACTCGAGAATCGATAAGGGGGAATTGAGCTATAGCACCATCTTCAGGGGTTCCTGTCCTTGATACTCCGACATGCAGAGGGCAGGGATAGTTACTTGAGAAAATCTGGAATATTTCGATTTGAAATGATAAGGAAATTCGCACATATTTGACATTTTTTAAATTTTTTTTTCAAACAAATAAATTAATTAATAAAAAAAAATGCCATTCACATTTTTAAAAATAAAAAAAATCTAAGATTGATTTTAAAAAATGGAATACTGATGCAAGAAATGAATAATAATAAAATTTGCACATATTTAACATTTAAAATTTTTTTTTTTAAACAAATAAATTAATGAATGAAGAAAAAAATTTCCACTCACATTTTTAAAAATTAAAAAAATCTAAATAAATTAAAAAAAAAATCTGTTTAATTTCAAATAATTTGAGATTTAACCAGAAATCTCGAAATGGGGATATTTCTGAATTTATTTAGATTTTTCCAATTTTTTGGTAAATTCACTATTCAAATATATTTTTTTTAAATAATTTATTTGTTAAAAAAAAGAAATTGTCAGATTTCTGTTTTTTTTTCGTATCACAAAAATGATTGAATGCACTTTTTTTTTATTGAGAACTAAAAATTTTTATTTTTTTCCAGTTCTCTTAATATTCAAGTATAAATTTGAAAAATTACGGAAAAATGGGAAATATTCAACGGGTTCTTATGCAAGCCGCTGTTTTCTCATCCAGACGATAATCCTTTTTCCTTTTCCTCCCGCGCATTATGTCCTCGAGATTCCTAAGAAGAATAAAGTTGTTCCTCGTTATTTCAGCCTGTCGTTCTCGTTGTAGTTGGAGTCTTTTAGCATCGTGGAGAACGTGGGGTCTAGTGCGAGGTGGAGTCATGTCCACAGTAGGCAGAGCACTTTTTACCTGCAAAATAAAATAATTAATAAATTTTGAAAATCACGAATTTGGAGTTTTTCAACAGATTTTATCGATTTTTTTGAGGATATTAAAAAGAATCTCGGAAACTAATGGAGATACGCCCTTTTTGCACTAATCCTTTTTTGGAGCTCTTGAAATTCTCTACAAAAAAGGTTTCTTTACATTTTCCTCTAAACCCACTCGCTCCAAAGATATTCGCAAAAAAAGGGACACTGTTATTTTTTTTTCTTAAGATTTTTCATCTTCAGCATCAAATGCATCAAATTAATTTGCACTCACTCGCTTGCGGTGTCGTTCATACGCCCTTTTTTGCCAGGATATCAAGTCACCCGATGAAATTCTCGCTGACATAATTAAAGGATTAATTAAAAAAATGAAATAGCTCAACTTCTATTACAGAAAAAGCCACAGGCAGTAATTCGATCGAATTCGTCTGCACACGAGCAGAACTGGTTTACTCGATAATATCAACTATCCAGTCTCTAGTTACGCATGTAACCATGACAACACGATCTACGGCTATTTAAATTTGCAATCAATCATGTTAACACAAATAAATAGTCAATTCAAATAAATTTTCCAAACGATTTCAATTAATTTCAGCTAATTTCGACGATTTTTTAAATTAAAAAACAAATGCGATTAAAAAGGCGCGAAAAATTGAATTCAAATTGCAGAGATTTTGTTTTCATATCTAAACAGATACGATATATAGATATAGAGCCTGGTGTGTTAACAAACAGTCAAGTTACTATTGCCGAGACAATTTTAATGATTTTCAGTTAATTTCGACGATTTTTTTAAATTGTCTAATAAAATGCGATTAAAAAGGCGCGAAAAATTGAATTCAAAGGGTAGAAACTTTGTTCTCGTATCTGTTTACGATATATAGAATCTGGTGTCTGGCAACGGGGGTCTATTGATCGTGAGGAGCTTCTGGAAACGTCTACCATCCATTTATTACAATAGGCAAATTGAATTTCTGGAGAAATAAACAAAAAAATGAGGAAAAAAGAGATAAAATGAAGAAATTTTTAGTTTTTTTTTTAATGAGTTATTTTTAACGGGATTTCGTGTAATTCAATTTTTTTTGGGTCTATTGATTGCGAGGAATTTCTGGAAGCGTCTATTATTCATTTATTACAACAGGCAAATTGAATTTCTGGAGAAAAATGAAAAAAATTTACGAAAAAGTGATAAAATGAAGGAATTTCTGAAGTTTTTTTTTTTCAATTGCTGAGATGAATTATTTTCACTGAATTTTCGGGTAATCCAACTTGTTTTTGGGGGTTTATTGATCGCGAGAAGCTTCAGGAGCTTCTGGAAGTTTCTAAAATCCATTTATTACAACAGGCAAATTGAATTTCTGAAGAAAAATACCAAAAAACTGAGGAAAAAGTGATAAAATGAAGGAATTCTTGAATTTTTTTTCTTTTATTCCTGAGATGATTCATTTTTACCGGATTTTCGGGTAATCCAATTTTTTTAATGCGATTGGACCTTTTTAATGCGAAAGTGCCGAGTGCCTTGCACTCCAACACAGATGAATAATTTCAGCGCAGAGAGAGAAGAAGAGAGAGAGAGAGAGAGGCTGAAGTGCCATTGGTGGATGCAATGGACCAATGGAAGCGAGGCTGGTGGGATCTCGGATTCGCAACTTCTCGACTGTTCTCAAGTTTGTATTCTTTGTTGAAAGGGGAATAAAAGACTGGAAAACACTGTGCAGATGGAAAATTTATTAATAGGATATTATGAAGAGGAGGGGAAGGGGAGGGGTAGGATAGAAAGGCAAAATTTTAGTTTTGATGTTTTATGTTATGAAAATTGGAAGAAATAAGGGGAAATATTCAAGATAGGGGTTTTCTGATGATTTCATTGAAAAGCTGAGAAAATTTTGGATGAAAATCATGTGATAGAACTTTTTTTTTTTTTTGAAATTTGAATTTTTTGGGCAAGATTTGAAGGGGTAATTCTTTGCGAAATCGAAAATTTTCACTTTTTCGAAGATATCTCTGGTTCTATTGGTCGTAGGAATCTGGAAGTGATTTTAAATGAGAGGTGGGATCATTTGCCATCGATTTATGGTGTTTTGAAACGCAAATGATTGATTTGCGAGTTATTTATAGAGAAAAAACGGAATTTTACAAAAGAACCTAGAAATACCTTCTAAGATCGATAATTTTTTTGTTAAAAATCTCATAAATTAGTGGAAAATGATCTCATCTTTCACTTAAGATCAGCCCCAGATCACTACGACCAATAGAACCCGAGATATTTGAAAAAAAAAGGGAATTTTTCAAAAAAATTGAAAAAAAACCTTCAAATATTAATCAAAAACGTCGAATTTTTAAGAAATTACAAAAAAAAAAATTCTGACACATGTTTTTCATCGCAAATTTCCTCAGCTTCTCAAAAAAATCATCAAAAAACTCGAAATATTCCCCGAAAAGTGGATTTTTTTAAGCAATGGAAGAAATACCCCTTAAAATCTTAACAAAAACGTCGATTTCTCTAAAAATACCGAAAAATTAATTTTAACACATGTTTTCCAACCGAAATTTCCTCAGTTTTTCAATAAAATCATCGAAAAACCTGAAATATTCCCAAAAAAGTGGAATTTTTCAAAAAATGAAAGAAATACCCCTTAAAATCTTAACAAAAACATCGATTTCTCTAAAAAATAACAAAAAATGAATTCTGACACATGTTTTCTAACTGAAATTTCCTCATATTTTCAATGGAATCATCAAAAAAAATCTATCTCCAACCATTTCATCAGAATACCCATTTTACCCCATTTAACTTCTAATTTCCTAAATTTTCATTAAACTGTCAATTCCCCCTATTTCTCCTCCAAAAAATTTCACAGAACTCTCTCGTATTCGTCAAACAATAAATTATTAAATTTTCTACATATTTATTGTTTTATTGAGACCTGAATATTCGCAGAGAATTGAAGGGTCAGGTATTTCAGTCATAAACGACCCTCCATAACAGAAAATTTCTCCGAACCATTGAATCAGCGAAAGAATCGGTTACTTCCCTCCCCTCCCCCCCCCCCCCCCCTTTTCCAATTGTTCCGAAAAAATTTCCAAACATTTCTAATCCCCAATAAAAATCTACCTACTCTACCAATGAATCGCAGGAAGCAATGGAAAAAAATAGATAAATGGAGATACATTTAGGAGGATTGAAAAAAAAAAAAAAAAAAAGAGCCAACGATCTTAATCGCAGTTTGACAATGATCCTCTTGAATGGATGAGCCACTCCAAGAGCGGCATATTTTGTCCCCGGGGGGAATTGACACTCCTAATGCTCTCAACGTATATAACATGTACTTGAGTTTTGAAGGAAAAAAAAGGGGGAGGGTTTGGATTTTACGGAGCACTTGGGGCTTTTATCCAATGAAAATATTGAATTTTTGCTCATTTTGGAAGAATACGAAACGCACACTTGAGTCTTGCTCCAAATTCAAAAAAAAAGGTTTCTGCTCCAAAATGAAACAGAAGAAACAGCAAAATTTCTGCATTATTGAAGAAGGAATAGCAAAATATTTGCGCTTTTGCAATTCAAAAAATGCGAAAATTAAATAGATAATTTTTTGTCAATTTCTGCGAATTTCCCTCAATTTTTGGGGATTTTCCTCAATTTTCGTGAATTTTTTCAAATGCACTACTGGAAAAAAACAACGAGATATTTACGCCTTTCCAGAAGAAAAATGCGCAGATTAAATTGACAATTTTTTTGTCAATTTCTGAGCATTTCCCTCAATTTTTGGGTATTTTCCTCAATTTTCGTGGATTTTTTTCAAATTCACTACCAGAAAAAAACAGCGAAATATTTGCGCTTTTTCCAAAAAAAATGCACAAATTAAATTGACAATTTTCTTCAAATTTTGTGAATCTTCCTCGATTTTTATGAATTTTTCCAAACGCACTACCGGAAAAAAGTAGCAGAATATTTGCGCTTTCCCTTAAAAAACGCGCAAATTAAATTGACAATGTTTCTCAAATTCCGCGCATTTTCCTCAATTTTTGTAAATTTTTCCAAACGCACTACCGGAAAAAAGCCGCAGAAGATTGGTGCTTTCCCAAAAAAAATGTGCAGATTTAATTGACAATTTTCCTTAATTGCTGCGAATTTCCCTCAATTTTTGTGAATTTTCCTCAATTTTTATGAATTTTTCCAAACGCACAACCATTAAAAAGCCGCAAAATATTCGCGCTATTCCAAAGAAAAAAAATGCGTAAATTAAATTGACAATTTTCCTTGATTTTTGCGAATTTCCCTCAATTTTTGTGAATTTTTTTCAATTTTTATGAATTTGTCTCAATTTTTATGAATTGTTTCAAACGCACAACCATCAAAAAGCCGCAAAAGATTGGCACTTTCCCAAAAAAAAATGCGCAGATTAAATTGACAATTTGCCTTAATTTCTGCGAATCTCCCTCAATTTTCATGAATTTTCCTCGATTTTTGAGTGAATTTTTTCCAAATTCTCACCATCAATAAGCCGCAAAAGATTGACGCTTCCCCCAAAAATAATGCGCACATTAAATTGACAGTTTTCCTCAATTTCTACCAATTTTCCTTAATTTTTCATGAATTTCCGTCAATTTTTGTCAATTTTTCCAAAATTCTCACCATCAGCGGAGGCAGGTCGGCCCAAAATCGACTCGTTTCCCTTCCCCCATCGTCTTTAAAAAGTGGTGGGGGATGATTTTTCGAAGGGGGGCGGTGCCTCCAGTGGGCGTGGCTAGTAAGGATATGACCTCGGTGCGTTACTGACGGCCACGCTCTAGTCTCCACCGAGACGTCGTACTGTGCGCACGTGATCCACACACACACAGTGAAGCCCATCGTTTTTTTTCCTTTTCGTCAAAGCAAAAAATAAATTCCCAGTTTCTTCATTCTGTTGCAAGTGTAAGATGTCTTCTCGCTTCCGTTGAAGCATCTGCAAAATAAAAAGTTCAAGTGAATTTACGAAAAAAAAAAAAAATTAAATCTGTGTGAAAAAAAAGAGGCAGGTGATTAATTAATTGTGATTAATTTAAATAAATTAACGCGATTAAATGATGATGCACATGAGCGAACATGCGGGGGGTCCCGGTGGCCTTGGAGTTGGTGTATTACCATTCGATGGAATGGGACTTTATGAACAACCAAGGCCCAGATTTGTCTTCAAGATGCCACGAGTTGTGCCTGATCAGAAGGCTAAATTCGAGAGCGATGAGCTATTTCGTCGTTTGAGTCGTGAATGCGAGGTAATTATTTCGTAGAAATCAAAATACTGAGAAATTTCGCGGTGGTCGGGGAAAGTCCCAGCATGATGATTGGAATTATAATCAGTCGAGAGCGATGAATCAAGTTAAAAATCATCAAATTCCCTGAAAAATAAAAAAACCCATAAAAATCATTTGATTAAAAAAACCGATAATTTTAGAAATCTTTGAATTTTTTAAATTTTTTTAGAAAGGAAAAGGATCTCAGAAAATATTGAGTTTTCGAGAATTTTTCAAGAGACCTTTTTTGTAGAGAATTTAATTTCTCAGAAAAAAGGTGTCCTGTGTTATCCTCGCAAACCCACTCGCCTTTAAGTTATCAACAAATTAACGAAAATTTCCAAAATTTTCGTGATTACCATGAAATTCAAATGGTAATGGATTTTTTTTTTTTTTGGTTCCAGGTGAGATACACTGGATTTCGGGATAGACCCCTGGAGGAACGTCAGGGTCGTTTTCAGAATGCATGTCGTGAGGGTCACACGGAAATTGCGTTTGCTGCAATGGGAACGAATTTGCAATTGACATTTGGTCCCGCCGCTGGAAATTTCTCTGAACCTGGACAATGTGACTTCGACAAGGAGCACGGCAAGGTGAGTCACAAATTTATAAATCCAATCTCTTTATTGCAACAAAAAGAAAAAAAAATGTTTGGAATTAAGATATCTTTTAGAGACACTTTTGAGATACTTTAAAGACGATTTTTCGAGTGAATTTTAATTTTAAGACATTTTTCATCTTAAAAGGTTGATTATATATTTTTCTCTAATGATGATGAAATGAGCAGGAATTCGACAGTTTTCTGCATATTTTTAGAACAATAAATCATCAAAAAAAAAATATTTAAAAAATTTGATTTTATAGATTTTCAATTTTTCTACTTTTGAAATTTTTCATTTTTTTTTTGAAGATGATTTCTCTATTGAATGAATAAAAAATCTAAAAATTGTCAGATTTCTGGAATTTTCAGTATAATTTTTTCTAACTGCTTAAATCTCAAATCTTAAAGTAATTTGATCCTATATTGCATTCATCTCTTAATTCAATGTAAAGTAAAAAACAAAAGGAACTTTCCTAGTTTTAAAAGCAAATTTGAAGAAAAATGAGTAAAAACTAGTAAATTCTGTTAATTATTTAGGATTTTTGTGACTTGACAAATAGTATATCATATAAATAGCATATTTGCGTCTCTCCTAATGCAGCAAAAACAATAATTTATTACAAAGTTATCAGAAGTTCATCAGGTTTCAAATCAGATCGTAAATTTTCCATTTTTCCCCCCTTTTTTAAAAGACATTTTCCAGATTTTAATTTTTTGCCTAATTTAAAGTCAAAAAATAAGTTCAAAATCTTACATTTTTCTCGCATTCTTGTCGATTTTTTAAATAATTTTTTTATAACAATATAAAATGGTCAAAAAACTTGAAATTTCTCGAAATCATTCAAATTTCTATAAACTATCATCTAAAATTGATCTTATATTTTAATCTTTAAATTCGTGTCGTGATCAAAAAACGACTTTTAACTTAAGATACTCATTCTTTTCCTCCCTACTGCAATTTATTCCCTAATGAGTACCAAATAGAGATAAAAATAAAAATAAATCAAAGTCAATTACTACAAATTTCATCACAATGAAATTGAATTAAACGTGACATTTACCTTTCACGTGTTTGTACAACTCGAATTTCCCCGTAAAATCCGTAGCTCCGTGTAAATCAACAATGAAAAATTTCTCATTCAGTCATTGATGTGCCTTTTTCCCTATTTCATACCCCTCCGGGGTCCCTTCTCATTTTACCGCCCCCGTATATTGTACAACACAGGCCTCACTCCAGGAGGCCCCAAGTTCCTCTTTAAAATACCTACAGTAGAATGCCAATTTTTCTTGGGCCACTATAAAATACAACTCCCTGGACACACGAAAAACACACACATTTTCTCAAGAACTTCTTGGAATAATGGTGTACTTCCTCTAGTTTTCCTCGGTGCATTTTGGTCCCAGAAAGTCATAAAGTCCTTTGTAGAAGTCGACGAAAAAGCGCCGAAAATAAATAAGAGGCTTTAGTATTTTTTTGAAGGGAAGAAAAAAAAATCTGTTTTTCGGGATTTTTACGAGGACTTCCGGTCTTCTTTGCGCCTGCGTTGACGTTAAGGGGTAGACGCGTCCGCCATTGCGATCGATAAAGTCGTCGGGAGATGCCGCCATTTTGCGAATATCCTGAAGACGAATTTTCTGCAATCTGCAAAAATGTTGAAATAATATCGCAGTTAATTCGAGGAGATTTAAGTGCTTATTTTCTTTATGGTGGATCAAAGATGATGGTTTTTTACATTTTTCTGAATTTTTTCATAATTTTTGACCGTCCAGTTTACGAGATATGAATTATCAAAGTTACTGAAAATAGCAGTGGTGGAGATGAAACGCCCTAAATCGGACGGAATTAACGAAATTACTAAAAAACCACAGGGTTGATCCATTATTTGAAAACAATTGGCGAAGAGAACAGCATTTTAACTAAATAATAGAAGAAAAAAATATTCAATTCACCGTATAGTTATTGAGAAATTTTAATTAGAAGGTAGTCGTAACTATTTGCCTCTCTCTCTGTCTCATGCATGTGATATGAGATTAATGTAAAAAAAATTCGAGAAAAAAAAATTATATTCACAGGCTGAAGATATGACTTTCGAATAGTTTACACAGAGAAAAAGGATTTCTTAATTTAAGATAGTGCAGTCACTTAATTTAAGAACGTGCAGGTCACTTAAATTAAGAAAGAGAAAGTCACTTAATTCAAGATAGAAAAGTCACTTAATTTAAGTGACTTTCACTTTCTTGAATTAAGGAAGAAAAAGTCACTTGATTTAAGTGAGAAAAGTCACTTGATTCAAGTGAGAAAAGTCACTTGATTTAAGTAACTTTTTCTTTCTTAATTTAAGGAAGTAAAAGTCACTTAAATCAAGTGACTTTTCTCACTTAAATCAAGTAACTTTTTCTTTCTTAATTTAAGAAAGTGAAAAACACTTAAATTAAGTGACTTTTCTATCTTGAATTAAGTGACTGTCTTTTTCTTAATTTAAGTGACCTGCACGTTCTTAAATTAAGTGACTGCACTATCTTGAATTAAGAAATCCTTTTTCTCTGTATAATCACTTTCTCGGGTAAATTGAAGCACATTTTCCCGAATTATCAGCGATTAATTGGAAAATCGCCTACAAATCCTCATTTTTTCCTGTGTTTTATCCACTGTCCTCTAAAATACTACCTAAAATCGAAAAATTGATTTAAAAAAATGTTTGCACTCAATTATCTCATTTGTCACGTTTTTTTCTTTTTTTATTGAACAATTTGGAAAAGATCAGAGACAATTAGTACTCACCAACTGTTCGAACTGCGTTTCTCTCCTCCAAAAAAGAGCCATAAATCTTTCAGGACCCAATGCCTCGATCCATCGGTTCTCTTTCTATGCGTTTGCCTGGAGAGACAAAATTGAGAGCTTAAAATCTTTTACGGGAAAAACCTCTTGAAAGCCGAAGCGTGTGTCCCTAAGGGGGATGTATAGATATACATACACATTATTTTCATGGAGATATTTCAATCGTCCTCACGACACGAGACGAGAACTTTTTCGGGTAGTGCATTGTTTTAAAGGTACAAGCATAGATGAAGAGAAGCGACACGTGCTGGGCATTGTCACGGTGCCCTGTGGTGCTAGCAATTACGTCAGATCGTAATGTTTGATAAATGCAAGAAAAGAAAAGAGAAAAAAGAAACGGGGAACCCCTTTTTTTTCAATATACTTTATCGCGAATTCCTCATCTTCGTTAATTAAAGGACATTTGAATGACTCGGACGAATCTTTTGAATTTTAATAAAAAGGTAATTTTAATGAAAAATTTAGGAGAAGAGATAAAAAGAAGTCGTTTCCGCTCTTTTTAAACAAATTTTTTGCCAATATTCTATGGAAGTAATGGACATACGCCCTTTTTGCTCTGATCACAAGTGTATTAGGGTAAAAAATGACGTATCGCTATTAGATTTCAATGGATTTTTCAAAAAAAAAATGAAGCCTAAATGAAGTAGAAAAAAAGAGGATATTCAACACTTTTAACGTGTTTCTGTCGGTACAGTAAAAAAAAAAGTTAAATTTTTGTATAAAATCGTTAACAACAATTTAAACGAGATGAAATTCTCAAATTTGATGAAGGGAATCTGTAAATAATGTAATGAGGAATAAAATGAGTCCTAGGAACAAAAAATTAATTGAAAATTGGAAAATTTTCTGTGCTTTTTACATTCCTTCATTTTTTCAAGTTTTGACGGAATGTTTGAAAACCACAAAAAATTTCACAGTTTTCAACCGATTTCTTGTTTTTAGGACTTATTTTATTTCTTATTACATTCTTTACAGATTCAATTAATCAAATTTGAGAATTTTATCACGTATAAATTGTTATTAACGATTTTATACAAGAATTTAACCTTTTTTTTTACTGTATGGACAGAGAAACACCTTAAAACACTAGATATTTTTTGATTTTAAGATATTTTTTTTCCAACTCATATCTTGAAATTAAAATACTTGCTTTCATACAGTAAAGAGAAAAGATAAGTGAAAAACAGTCGACTTAACTCCCTTTACCTCTTCACAACTGAATTGTTTCAACTATATACAAGGGAAAATAGGGCAAAATGGACCTCTGCAAAAACATAATTCAGGATTTTTTTTAAAAGTTAAGGACTCGATGAAAAAATCTGAAAAAATTCGACAAGATGCTCCAATATGTTTTTATTGTAGTATAATTTTTTCAAATTTTTTTATAAAGCTGCCTATTCTCTAAAATCCTAAATCATTTTAACAAACAGGTCCATTTTGCCCCACTTTCCCCTACAACAAATAGCAAAAGTTGCGCTGACCGTATGTTCTCTCTTCTATAATAGCTTTTTCATATTATATTATATTTAAAAAAAGAAAAAAAGAGAGGAGAGGGAACGTAGAAATGATGACGAATGTCCTCGTCTTTTGTGTGTCCCTACAACCGGACCTGGCAAAAAAAGGCGCCAGGGTGACGCCCACTTGAAACAAAGCCGTCTGGCTCCTGTGTGTCCGTCTTGTTGAGATAAATACACATACAGTCTAGAAAAAAAAAAGAAAAAAATGAAATAAAAAGGAGAGTAAAAGATACGGAGGGCATTTGATAACGTACAGAGTGTGTATATATATGTATGTGTGTGTCAACCCTTTAACGAATTTATAACTTTCTACAATTCGCCTTTCTTTCAACGTCAACTTCTCTCATTTTTTTGCACCTCCATGCAAATGAGAATGTCAAAGGGTTGGAAGCGGAACGAGTTGGAGTTTAAATATCGTTACGTTATTGTACAACGGTAATGGGTCACGCCCAACAACACTTTTTTTTTTTTCCTTCATTTTATTTCATTTTTTTTTCTTCTTTATTTCAATGTCCCTCTGTTGTTTTTACTCGCGTGAGAACATGGAAAGGGTTAAAACACACACACAGTTGTTATACTGAGTTATTAATCGCGGCTTAACTGAGCGTGAAAAACTTTGACTAATTGGAGGTACAGTTGTTGGAAGAAATGGAGAGACAATTCTGATTTTTTTGCGCGAATGGCAACTAGTGATGGGCGATATCCGGAAAAAAGTCGATTTTCAAAAAATTGATCTTTAAAAAATAGGATTTTTTAAGAATTGATTTTTTCCTTTTGAAAAAATCGAAAAAAGAAGTCAGAAAAACTGTAAATTGATTGATAAATTAAATAAATTTTAAAAAAATATAATGTTAACTTCTGATCGATCATTCTCTAAAAATCGATTAATCGATGCGATATCTCGCATTTAATTCGAGACATCGCAATAGTTCCGTTTCACCAGTTTCAATTTAAAGGAAAAATCCTATTTTTCACTTTTTTTAGAAAAAAATCGATACAATTTTTCACAAAAAAAGTCGAAAAATCGATTAATCGATGCAATATCTCGCATTGAATTCGAGATATCGCATGCGATTCGATAGTTCCGTTTCGTGATTTTCAATTCAAAGAGAAATCCTTTTTTTTAATGTTTTTTTTTCCACAAAAAGAGTCAATACAATTTTTCTTAAAAAAAAAAATCGAAAAATCGATTAATCGAGTTTTTCAAAATCACTTTAAAAAATCGATTAATCGAGTTTCTTAAAATTACTTTAAAAAACCGATTAATCGAGTTTTTTAAAATCACTCTCAAAAATCGATTAATCGAGTTTCTTAAAATCACTTTAAAAAATCGATTAATCGAGTTTCTTAAAATTACTGTAAAAAATCGATTAATCGAGTTTTTTAAAATCACTCTCCAAAAAACGATTAATCGAGTTTCTTAAAATCACTTTAAAAAATCGATTAATCGAGTTTCTTAAAATTACTTTAAAAAATCGATTAATCGAGTTTCTTAAAATCACTTTAAAAAATCGATTAATCGAGTTTCTTAAAATTACTGTAAAAAAACAATTAATTGAGTTTCTTAAAATCACTGTAAAAAAGCGATTAATCGAGTTTTTTAAAATTACTTTAATAAATCGATTAAACGAGTTTCTTAAAATCACTTTAAAAATTCGATTAGTCGAGTTTCTTAAGATTACTGTAAAAAATCGATTAATCGAGTTTCTTAAAATCACTCTCAAAAATCGATTAATCGAGTTTCTTAAAATTACTGTAAAAAATCGATTAATCGAGTTTCTTAAAATTACTGTAAAAGATCGATTAATCGAGTTTCTTGAAATTACTTTAAAAAATCGATTTAAAAAAAAAGAATCGAACTCACAAAGATTGATTCAAAGCGCCCATCACCAATGCCAACAAATTAGCAAATCAAATGTGCGGGTATTTCCCGCCTCATGACTCACTCGATTTTTATAAAAACCCAATGAAAAATTCAATCCTAAACTGATTGAATTCACGGAGATTTGTAATTTCTTTTACTTATACCACCCAGTGTGATGCCACCCCGTCGACGCAATTATAATCCAAATGAACGTCCCGTTGTGTCTACAAAGTGCCGAAAAATCCAGCTGTCAAACGAGGAATTGTAGGAAAAATAATATGCAATAACGATTAAACTCCCTGCAATGCTTTTTAACATTTTTTTTTCTTACTTTTTTTTCACGAATTTTCGCTTTTCGTGATATTTCGTACCTCTTGCTGGGGAATTCTCTTCTTTTTTTCACTTTGGAGCAGTTCTCTGGAGACAGAAGACCGGAAATATACTCTCGGAGAAAATGAAAGGTCACAGAGGGATATAATTCCCAATGGGCTACACGAATTCTCAGTAATCGTTTCTCTCCATTTCTACGTAACTCCAAAAATTCTAGTTTTTACTGCAAAAATAAAAAAAAATTAATTAAAAAAATTCAATAAATTGAAATGATTTTTTTCCTAAAAAAAAGGGAAAATAAAAAAAAAATTGATAAAAATTTGAAAAAATATAGATTTACCAAAAATTTCGAAAATTCTCGAGAAATTTCGAAATCTCCAAATTTCTCAAAGAATTTCAAAATCTCCAAATTTCGAAATTTCTCAAAAAATTTCGAAATCTCCAAATTTCGAAAATTCTAAATAGAATTCAAAATCTCCAAATTTCGAAAATTCAGAATAAAATTCGTAATCTCCAAATTTCAAAATTTTTCAAACAATTTCGAAATCTCCAAATTTCGAAAATTCTAAATAAAATTCGAAATCTCCAAATTTCGAAAATTCTAAATAAAATTCGAAATCTCCAAATTTTGAAAATTCTAAATAAAATTCAAAATCTCCAAATTTCGAAATTTCTCAAAAAATTTCAAAATCTCTAAATTTTGAGATATCTGGTTAATTTCAAATTGTTTTAAAATCAAATTGATTTTCTGTTTTTTTTATTTAAATCTATTAAACTCACTCATGACCTCATAATGATCCAATTTACGTTTGCATTGCAATCTCATCATAGATTATGTTTTTTTTTTTTAAACAATATTTTCTCGTCTTCATCCTAATTCCCCTCTTCTTCATCTTCTTCTCCTTTGCTAACAGCAAAGTGTTCCTCATTTTCAAGAGACGATTACCGAGATTGGAAGGTATATTCACCGCCTGCGGCTACGAGAAAATTGCACTCTTCTAACCGAATATTTATATTATTATTATTTTTTTTCTTCAAGTTTTTATGATTTCTCCTTTTATTTTTTTAAACTACAGTAAGAGAGGAGTAAGTCAACTCGATGCTTTCGAGGAACGTTTCAAATGACAAATAGGTTTTTTTTTTAGCTGTAAAAGAGAAAGAAGAAATCACTTGAAAAACCCATGACTTTTAAGATTTGTTTGTTTTTTTGATTAAATTTCAGGTTTTCTCAATTATCTCGGAAGATAAACGAGATAGAGCATTTTTATAAAAACGTTTTTTGTAGCTCTTGATCTTCCCTACAAAAAACGTTTCTATTAAAATGCTCTATCTCGCTTATCTTCCAAAATAATAAAAAAAAACGAATTTTCAAAAAATGCCTTCTTTTTATTTTTTTTAAGGAATTCTTTCTAATTATAATTATTCTTGTTATGGGTTTAAATACGGAAACTAAGCCAGATAGAGCATCGGTATAGAAACTTTTTTTGTAGCTCTTGATCTCATCTACAAAAAACGTTCTTGTAAAGCTGCTCTATCTCGCTTATCTTCCGAGATAATCGAAAAAAACTAATTTTTTAAAAATTTCCTCATTTTCAAATTTTTCTCCAAAATTAGTTTTAATCAATTTTAATTATTCTTCTTATAGACTGACATATGGAAACTAAGCGAGATAGAGCATCTCTATAAAAACGTTTTTTGTAGCTCTTGATCTCCTCTACAAAAAACGTTCTTATAAAGCCGCTCCATCTCGCTTATCTTCCGAAATAATCGAAAAAAACTAATTCTTTTAAAATTTACTCATTTTTAAATTTTTTTCAAAATTAGTTTTAATCAATTTTAATTATTCTTGTTACAAGTTCACAAACGGAAACTAAGCGAGATAGAGCATTCGCACAGAAACCTTTTTTGTAGCTCTCGATTGCCTCTACAAAAAACGTTTTTATAAAACTGCTCTATCTCGCTTATCTTCCGAAATAATCGAAAAAAATAATTTTTTTTCAAAATTTACTAATTTTCTAATTTTTTCTTAGAAATCATTTCTAATCAATCATAATTATTTTCATGTTTCAGGTGCACATACGATCAAGTCTGATAATGAACGGCGTCTGCGTGAGGTGGCGCGGTTGGATCGATCTCGAGCGTCTCGATGGTGTCGGTTGTCTCGAGTACGACGAAGAAGCAGCTGCCCAAGAAGATGCCCAACTTCGCAATCAATTAAATCGCTACAACGAGCGTCTACGTCAATTCGACGAAAAACAACGTGCATACAGAAATGCAGCAGCTCAAGCACCCCATCACAATCATCATCTTCCTCATCACCATCATCTTGGCCATCACGTCAGTGGCAGTGGAACAGTTACTGGAAGTGTTGAGCCTCATCTTGCTCATCGACAGGATCCAGAGATGGAGGTCAGACTTCGGGCCTATTAAAAGGAAGAAAATTAATTAACTGCGGTCATTAAAACTTATTAACCAAAAATTGAGAAAATAATGTCATTAGAAAAGTGGTAAAGAGGATATGAATCGTAAAATTAGCAGTCATCTAACAATTTTTTTTTAAATAAATTAAAATGATTAAAAAATTTTGCCTTGGAAAGAAAGGGGCGTAAGTGTTATATATAAGCACTGCACTTACGCCCCTTTGTTTCTAAGGCTATATTTAAAGAAAATGCACTTTTTTTTATTAATTAAAAATTTAATTAATTTATATTAATGAAATTCGAAAAACTTTGTTTTTTGGAATAAATTTGCATTTTTTTCCTTTTTTAATGATTTATTTGTTAAAAAAAATGGGAAAACTAAAAATTATCAGATTTCTGCTATTTTTGGTATCACAAGAGGATAAATCTATTGCATGTGCATTTTTCTTGTCGAATATCTCGTAAAATAATGACTTTAGAGGAATTTATCAAGAAACCTTTTTTTTAGTTTTTGAAATTTTCTGCAAAAAAGTTTTTTTTTATATTTTCCTCTAAATCTAACAGTTTTAGAGATTTTTTCAAGAGAAATTACGTGTAATCTCGCTTTTTTTCTCTCCTCTACTACTTTCTAATGAAATTATCAATTGCATGTCATTAGAAAAACGGTAGAATTCGTCATAAACCGAAGAAATTCATTAAAAATTGAAAAAAATCTAAGAAGAAAAAAAAATTGTATAGTTCGTTAATTCATAATTTTTCTCTTAATTTCTGAGTCGAATTCCCCGAACATAAAAGGAAATGAATCTACAAAAATGTGGGGGAAATTCCCCGTTTTTTTTACGTTCATTCAAGAATAAATCGCGTACATTAAATCGTCTTGACAGAATTCCTCGAACACGATGTAAACGAGGTCTTGGGCAACCAACGGGAATCATGATACAGACATATATATATACACACATATATATATGATGCGACAGGAATGAATCAGTCATTTCCCTGTATCCGAATGACTCACTCGACTCATTTAATGAATTTATATATTTATTTATGATTTTCATTAAATGTTCACTAAAAAAAAATCATCATTTAAAAATTCTTATTCATTAATTGTATAATTTTCATTAAGATAAGTTGAACTATGTTCGAATTTTTGTTATGTATTGTAAATATTTGTAAAGAGTTTATCAATTAAATATAATTTCTGAACTTAATTCTTAGTCTTGTATCAAATTTTTGAATTTTCCTGTCGATTGATCCTGCAAATAAAATCCTATCACATTTCATCCCAAATTTTTTTTAATCCCATAAAATCAATCCTTGGAAAAATCATCATTACAGAAAATGATCCTATTTATACACTTTTAAAAAAAATGGAAATTTCATAGAAAATTTGATGGAAATTTTCATAAACGTGATATTGAATTTTTTTTTAATGGGAAGATGATTATGAAATCTGTGAGTTTCAGAGGAAATTCAAAGGAATCTAATGGGTCTCGAGTAGAATTGAGACGAAAATTCTACAACTTACTTGAATTTTCAATTTTTTTTCGAATTTTTCCTATTTTTACTAAATTTTCAAGAAACAATTAAACTGAAATTTACAAATTTCATTGTTATTCAGGCGTGAAATTATTTGAAAATCGATGATGTGTTCATTTTTCAATGACGTAATTATCTGAAATTTCAGTAGAAATGTGAATTGTTAGAAATTTCCAGGATTTTACAGGGAAAATTCAGAAGAAAATCCTTAACAGTGTATAATTTCAAGGATTAAATGAAGAGAGGATGAAATTACTGGAATAATTGACGTAGAATAATAAAAAAGAGTTCAATTCATTGAAATTTTTCGTCAAATTTTTGTCCTCATTTCCCCGAGAATTTAAAAAAAAAAAAAAATATAGAATGACGCAGGAAAAATGTTTTTACATTGTTCGAAAAATAATGAAAAGGAGAAACTCGAGAGGAGTTTCATCTTCATTCATATCACACCTGAAGAAATCATCGTGAATCATTGCCCGAACGAGCAGTTCTTTCAAAAAAAGAAGCATTACAACGTGTTTAATGCTGAATGGAGTAAGTCTAGTATAACAGAAAAGATGAAAAGTTGGAGAAAATAAAAGTTAAAGCCATTAATCACCTGGGGAGATCCTTTTAACTGCAGGCGGGAGAGGGTAAGTTGACTTCTTCTTCTAAAAAAAAAGATATATATATATATATAAAGGCAAATCTATTCACGCACTCGAGTAATACACGTTTCATCGAGGGTGACTTTTGGGCTGTTGTGACAAAAATTGTATATGACAATAATAATACATCGTTATTTCCATGTATTTGGAAATAAATATTTGGAGCATCAATTTTCAATGGAAATGAAAATATTCGGTGATTTTAATGCGCGTGTGTTTATCGTGTATTTATCGGAGTACCTTAGAAAGGGGGATGTATATATACATATATATATATATTTGATGGCTCTGGGGTGTTCAGCCGGAGAATTAGCATTTTCAAAGTCCCCCTCACATTTTGAAACATTCCCCTTTATTGTTTCAAGAGATTCTGGGGAATCAATTAGAATGGATCAGTTGAATTTATTCAGAGATTTAGAGGAATTAGGATGAATTTTCGGCTAAATTGAAAAAACAGAGGTTTTATAGAATCTTAGATTGAATAAGGGTTTTTTTCTTGCTTCGTGGTCAGTAAAATTCGGTTGCATGTAATTATTTTGTTTAATGAAGAAAATTGATTTGAAGGGATCAACTATGAAGTTCAATATAATGAGCTGGAGATAAGTTCGATATCATGCAACTTTTGGGGCATGTTATGGCACTGATTTTTTAAAATTTAGCTATTGTAAATATATGGTATTGTGAGATGACGAAGATCCTTAATTACAAAATTTAAGAATTTGTGGCCTCTGGTAGAGATAAAGTGTTTTATCTATATAATTTTATGATGTTTGAGTCACAGAGAAGAAACGATAAAATCTGAAGTTTCCAATTACGAAGAGATTTACTTCTGAGCAATTGCAAAATTTTCGATAGAAGGTGAATTTTACTTTATATCAGTAGATTAGTTTTCATCTGTATGATCGAGTATTGTATTAAATCAATTAATTCTTTGAAAGAAAAAAAATTTGATGAACAGAAGAAACATCATGCTAAATTTTTTTTAGCTTTCTCGTTGTTCTTTAGAAATAATTTGGGAGAGTCTAACAGAAATGTAGGTATTCTTCCTGCAAATTAATATTTTATCGAACGAAAAATTAGTTGACTAAGATTTTTTTGATTGAGAAAAATTTGAAATAATCACTTGCAATATAGCAAAATTTATTTGAAACCAGTAGTTTCATTTTTTCAGTGTCTCCACTATTTTCTAAAATCCTGATAATTTCACATCTTTTCAATGATTCATCCAGAATTATCTCTCCCTTCTCCACTTGTGTTTTTTATAACACTGATGAAGCGTGTCGGGTCATCAGGTAAAGCGATAGGCCTTTGCACAGTACGCGAAGGAATTCTTACAAGAAGCCTTACAGTATTTTTTTTTCCAGTAACAGACAGGAAAGTCCAGAAACTTCCCACGAGACCCTGCGACCTCGTTCATCGTCACTTTGAATTAAATTTATCGGTGGCTTTTTATTTTTTTTTATTTTATTTTTAATACACATTAAAAATAAAATATTTTTACACATTTTTTATCATACGTTGACTTCCTGAACGATAAAAACTGTATCAGTATGAGCTCATTAGCGTCAGAAAGAGACGACTTGAAAATTTATTCAGGGGAAAAAGTGAAGACACAATGACACAAAACTAGAGAATTTATCGATAAATAATTGACGGGGAATATATATATTCTTCCCTATTTACTGGAATAAAATTTCAATGAATGGGACATTCCTCGAGGGCATGGGGAGTATGTGGACGCGTGTATACTTTTGTATTTTGTTTGAAAAACAGTATTGTAGTAGTTTTTTGACGGGTGAAGTGAAGTTTTTACTTTAGGATCACCCGTCGTGCCCCCGGGGGCAATATAGCACACGTACCCATCTGCTTTACGATTTATATTCTCGATCGGATAATTGATGACTTTCATTGATGGCAACACTCTTCAACGACAATTGTGAAGTTTACACTATTTTCGAGTGTCAATCTGCAAAAAAAAGGAAATGGAGTTTGATTTTTAGAGGAAAAATATCTCGGGAATTATTGAGTGGAGTGGAATTTGTTGAGAGACTTTCTTTGTAGAGAATTAATATAAAACACAGGAAAAAATGAGGATTTGTAGGTGAATTTCCAATTAATTGCTGATAATTCGGGGAAAAGTGCTTTAATTTACCCGAAAAAGTGATTCCACAGAGAAAAAAGATTTCTTAATTCAAGATAGTGCAGTCACTTAATTTAAGAACGTGCAGATCACTTAAATTAAGAAAGAGAAAGTCACTTAATTCAAGATAGAAAAGTCACTTAATTTAAGTGATTTTCACTTTCTTAAATTAAGGAAGAAAAAGTTACTTGATTTAAGTGAGAAAAGTCACTTGATTCAAGTGATTTTTACTTTCTTAAATTAAGAAAGAAAAAGTTACTTAAATCAAGTGACTTTTCTCACTTGAATCAAGTGACTTTTCTCGCTCAAATCAAGTGACTTTTTCTTCCTTAATTCAAGAAAGTGAAATTCACTTAAATTGAGCGACTTTTCTATCTTGAATGAAGTGACTTTCTCTTTCTTAATTTAAGTGACCTGCACGTTCTTAAATTAAGTGACTGCACTATCTTAAATTAAGAAATCCTTTTTCTCTGTGTAAACTATTCGAAAGTCATATCTTCAGCTTGTGAATATAATTTTTTTTATCTCGAATTTTTTTTTACATTAATCTCCTATCACATGCATGAGATAGAGAGAGAGACAAATAGTTACGACTACCTTCTAATTAGAATTTCTCAATAACTATACGGTGAATTGAATATTTTTTTCATCTATTATTTAGTTAAAATGCTGTTCTCTTCGCCAATTGTTTCTAAATAATGGCTCAATCCTATGGTTTTTTATTAATTTCGTTATTTTCGTCCGATTTAGGGGGTTTCATCTCCACCACCGCTATTTTCAGTAACTTTGATGATTCATATCTCATAAACTGCACGGACGAAAATTATGAAAAAATCCAGATTAATGTAAAAAACCATGATCTTTGATCCACCATCAAAAAAATGAGAAATTCACGAATAAAAAATGCAAATTTTGGAGTAAATTTTCTCATCGACTCCAGAATTGTTTAAAAAAAAATAGGAAAATTGGCAAATGATCGTTTTTTTTTTGCTAAATAAAAGTATAAAGTACCTTTTCCCCTATTTTTTTAACAGAAAAAACGATATAAGAATGTTGATAGACAAGCTTGAAGTGCATCGATGAACCCAGGGGTATAATGCGTGCGAGAGCACCACGGGTGAGTGCATTGAGCAAAGGCGGTCATCTGTGAAACACATTTAGCCTGTTGGCACACACGACACAACGGGACAGTTTCTCTCTATCTCCCTTATTTTTTTTTATTTCCTCCTTGTCGATTCACAATAATCGAGTGAATGCTCCTATCTGAATGTCAAAATCCGTAATTCTTGATTCCTCATTGAAACTGCAAATGCGGGCGACTGCTCTTCTCAACGCTGGTCCATACGCTCCAGATGAAGCACAGCCACCCTGCAAAATGAATCCATTCATCTAATTATAATGTAATTCAGTCAATTGAATTAATAACGAATTAATAAATAATAATTTTCGTTTTATTCGAGCTCATTAATGGGATCATGCACCTGTCATCGAAAATACAGTACTCGGCAATTAGACGATTGAGAGAGAAAAAAAGAGAAAGAGAGAGAGAGAGAAAGACCACCCACCCCAACAACTGAAACTAGAGGCTGAGGGAGTGAATTAATAAAAACAGGGATCGCAGTGCAGATGTGACCCCTCTCTTTTTTGTTAAGGGTTTTTTTTTATTTCTCTTCTTTTCTTTTATTTCACTTCAACGAGGGTGAATTATTTGCGTTCCTCTCTTTCATTATTGCATTCCATAGTTAAATAAAAATTTCAAGAATTCCAAACATGAAAAAAAAATCGACTACGAAATGATGAATTTTAGATTTGAAGTGGAATAAACATAGGAAAATTGAACTTTTTTTAAGTAAAATCTTGAAATTTTTGAAAAAATTATTCCATGGTTGTAATATTTTTGCAATTGTTGGGGAAAAATATTGATTTTCCGCACTCCGTGTGGAAAATAGGCACTTTTCGCACGTCAGTGGCATTTTTCGCACGTTGAACATAAAAAAAACTGCATTTTACACGTGCGGTAAAGATTTTAAGACTCATTTGATGACAAAACTCGCCTTTCGGTCGTTTTGCAAACTCACACTCGTCAGAAAAGTGTTTTACCGCACTTGTTAGGTAATATACTATTCAAAATCTCTTTAGAAAGGGAATATTTGCTTCTAAAATATGTTTTTTAGTGGAACACATGCACTATTAGAAAAAAATGGAAATTTCATAGACACAATTTGATGGGAATTTTCATAAACGCGATATTGAATTTTTTTTTAATGGGAAGATGATTATGAAATCTGTGAGTTTCAGAGGAAATTCAAAGGAATCTATGAGTCTTGAGTAGAATTGAGACGAAAATTCTACAAATTACTTGAATTTTCATTTTTTTTTTGAATTTTTCCTATTTTTACTAAATTTTCAAGAAACAATTAAACTGAAATTTACAAATTTCATTGATATTCAGGTGTGAAATTATTTGAAAATCGATGATGTGTTCATTTTTCAATGACGTAATTATCTGAAATTTCAGTGGAAATGTGACTCTTTTGAAATTTCCGGGATTTTTCAAGAAAAATTCAGACAGAAATTTTTAATACTATAGTGTTATTTTTGTTGTTTGACAAATTTTCATGAAATCCTTTTTGTAAAGAAAAATGAGAGCTTCAAAAAAGAGTAATCATCAAAATTTCTCTATTTCCAGTAGTTTTGGAGATATTCAAAAAAAAAAGTGAGCTTTGTTTCTTTTTTGATTTAAAAAAGAGGGAACAGCTCCTGAACCATGAAAAATGCAGACATATGCAAAAATCAAGTCGGATTATCCGCGATCCCTTGTCACGATATAAAACCGTATACATTTCATAGATCTGACTCTCCCCCACCATTGATTCCCCTTTTTTTTTTTTTTTTTTTTTCGTTGGCTGGATATATTTATGAGGCCCAGGGTTACGATACTGTCTCGCCCAGCTAGTGTTAATAGTTTTCGTTTAGTCCAACACGAGAGGGAACACGTGCGTATTTATAATGATTTATTGTCTTTTCCGGTATACACATTTAAAATTCGTAGGCGTGAGGGATTTTACAATGGAAAATGTGTTCATTGAATTAAGATTTCATTGAGAAATTACGTGTCTCAATTAATTAATTAAAATCATAAATAAAAAAAATTTCTTCATTTTCCATTTGTCATTTGTCAAATGACTCATTTCTTTTATTTTTTCGTTGAAAAAAAATTCGCCAAGTGGAAGCGAACCGAATTAACAATTACAGAAAAACACATCAACCCTTTTTCAGTATCAATTTTTTTTTTTTTTTTTTTTAACATTGTGAACCCTCATGGTATTTTTAACTCACTCAAATTTCTCGGGGTGAAACCCAAACGATGAGCAGTGTACACACAAGTACAGAGTGAAAAAAGGGGCGAGGGCAGAAAAAAAACCAGGTGACATGAAATGTACCATTTTGGGTATCCGTAAAAGTACGATAATCTTCCAGTCGATTGGACGAGTCGGGCGTGACTTCTGAAGAGTTCTGGAAAGAAAAAAAGTAAAAATGCCAAACGTTAACGGTTTTGACAATTCAAGCGAGAGGAAAAATAATACGATTTTTTTGACAATAAATAAAGTGGAGAATTCTCTGAGGAGCTTGACACAATGAAAGATGTTCACAGTTAAGTGAGATTGTGTGAATACTAAAAATATTGTGATTCTTTGATTTTGATGGAAAATCTATTTTAAGATGGTTTTTCCTTGAAGTTGATTGCAGAACCCCTTATTTTTTTGATGCTATATCAAAGATGATGGTTTTTTACGTTTTTCTGAATTTTTTCATAATTTTTGACCGTACAGTTTATGAGATGTGAATTATCAAAGTTACTGAGAATAGCGGTGTTGGGGATGAAACGCCCTAAATCGGACGGAAATAACGAAATTACTAAAAAACCACAGGATTGATCCATTATTTAAAAACAATTGGCGAAGAGAACAGCATTTTAACTAAATAATAGAAGAAAAAAATATTCAATTCACCGTATAGTTATTGAGAAATTTTAATTAGAAGGTAGTCGTAACTATTTGCCTCTCTCTCTATCTCATGTATGTGATAGGAGATTAATGTAAAAAAAATTCGAGAAAAAAAAATTATATTCACAAGCTGAAGATATGACTTTCGAATAGTTTACACAGAGAAAAAGGATTTCTTAATTTAAGATAGTGCAGTCACTTAATTTAAGAACGTGCAGGTCACTTAAATTAAGAAAGAGAAAGTCACTTAATTCAAGATAGAAAAGTCACTTAATTTAAGTGACTTTCACTTTCTTGAATTAAGGAAGAAAAAGTCACTTGATTTAAGCGAGAAAAGTCACTTGATTCAAGTGAGAAAAGTCACTTGATTTAAGTAACTTTTTCTTTCTTAATTAAAGAAAGTAAGAGTCACTTAAATCAAGTGACTTTTCTCACTTAAATCAAGTAACTTTTTCTTCCTTAATTTAAGAAAGTGAAAATCACTTAAATTAAGTGACTTTTCTATCTTGAATTAAGTGACTTTCTTTTTCTTAATTTAAGTGACCTGCACATCCTTAAATTAAGTGACTGCACTATCTTGAATCAAGAAATCCTTTTTCTCTCTGTAATCACTTTCTCGGGAGAATTAAAGCACTTTTTCCCGAATTATCAGCAAATATTTGAAAACAAACCTACAAATCTCTTACACTAAAACATATTTTTTTTTATTCTATTAAACTTAACACGGTTACACTTGCGGATGATTTGAATAATGGATTGTCATTGGAAGGTGACGATGAGACGAATAAAAAATGATTCATCACGTGTATGTAGCGGTGATGATTAGCATGTTACCTAACGTGGCGTATCCGGCTAAGGCTTGTTCTGCGGATCTGGAGGGAGGGAATTTATTCAAATTTAACGCTCTCACCCCTCTTCCTCTCTCTCTCTCTCTTTTTTTTTTCTCTTCTCTACATTTTGCAGATGCATTGCACCCTTTGGAGGCAAAATTAAATCCGTGAAATCACGATCTTTATTCTTGGTTATTTGAATATCGATTTTTATCAGGGATGGCCTTTTTTTTATGGTTTGAAAATTGGGGAAAGTTTGTATGGAGAATGGCAGAGTATGGAGAATGTCCTGAGGATAGCTTAAATACTCAGGTGCACAATCTCCCATGGTATTTGTCCCTATGGGGGATCATCGAGTGTTTGATTATCGCATTAGTAGGGAAAGCACTTATCGAATATCGTGAAGATAAAGAAATAGGGGAAGGTGGGGGTGGAATTGAGACAAGGGGTAAAATGGGCAAGTTTTAGTTTTGGTATTTTTTACTATGAAAATTACTCGGAATCGATTAAAATATTGGAGATAGGTTTTTTCTGATAATTCCATTGAAAAGCTGAGGAAATTTCCCATGAAAATCATATGTCAGAAGTTATTTTTTTGAATTTTTCAAAAATTCCATTTTTTGATCAAGATTTGAAAGTGAAATCCTTCTGTTTTTGAAAAATTTCAGGTTTTCGGGAATATCACGGGTTCTATTGGTCGTAGTGACCCAAGGTTCATCTCAAATGAAAGGTGAGCTCATTTCCCATCAATTTATGTGATTCAAAAAAAAATTATAAATTTTTCAAGAACTTCTAGGGCAAAAACTGATTTTCAGAAAATGGACTATAAATATTTGAAAAATTGATTTAAAAAAATTTGAACCACATAAATCGATGAGAAATGAGCTCACCTTTTATTTGAGAACAACCTTAGCTTGCTGTGACCAACAGAACTGGAGATATCGCCGAAAAAGTGAATTTTTACGATTTTCAAAAGGAAAACCCCTTCAAAACTTGGCCAAAAAAGTAAAAATTTTCAAAAAATTGAAAAAAAAACATTGTGGCACAGGTTTTCCGCCTAAAATTTCCTCAGCTTTCCAATGCAATCATTGAAAAATCTCCATCTCGAACCGTTTAATTAAAATGTCCATTTTACCCCACCTTTCCCTACACAATTCTCACTTTAATTTGATTCAATAGCAAAAAAAATCGTCAATACTTTGATTTTTGCAGTTTTTACGCACCGAAGATGGAGAGGACCTTCCCTTGATTCGTCAGGGTTGAAAAAAAAGGGAAATAAAAGCATCCACCCTTCTCTCCAATGCGTTGATCCACACACACAGGGCTTATCCCATGGCTTTATCCCAGCTTATCCCAATCATTTCTGCCTGGCTCGTCATTTATTCCTCTTCCTGGTGCCAATTACGTCAAATCAATGTCACCAGTAGTTCAAAGTACCCACGATACATCTATTCTTTGACCTTAAAAAATATAAAATAGAATTTTATTTTATTCCTTTTTTTCCTTTTCCATTCAATTCAATTGAAATTCATCATCAAGTAGAATTTAAAGCGAAGCAAATGATTTTTCAACTGAAAATCCCTTGTCAGAAGGGTAAAAATGAAAACGTCATGACATACATATCATCAGTGGATTTGCATATTTCACTGTGAAGATTTGCATAATGATGATAGGCAAAGTGGATTAAATGTAATGGATAGAGTTTTTATCATTGATTTTAATCGAATGATAGGAAATTTAATACTGTGAAGCCGGTGTGAAAAGTTACACGCTGTTGAACAAACATCTTAATTTAGTTATGAGAAATTAATTGAATCGAGGATTTTAGAAAATAGTGGAGACACTGAGAAAATGAAACTACTGGTCTCAAATAAATTTTGCTATATTGCAAGTGATTATTTCAAATTTTTCTCAATCAAAAAAATCTTAGTCAACTAATTTGTCGTTCGATAAAATATTAATTTGCAGGAAGATTACCTACATTTCTGTTAGACTCTCCCAAATTATTTCTAAAGAACAATGAGAAAGCTAAAAAAAATTTAGCATGATGTTTCTTCTGTTCATCAAATTTTTTTTCTTTCAAAGAATTAATTGATTTAATACAATACTCGATCATACAGATGAAAACTAATCTACTAATATAAAGTAAAATTCACCTTCTATCGAAAATTTTGCAATTGCTCAGAAGTAAATCTCTTCGTAATTGGAAACTTCAGATTTTATCGTTTCTTCTCTGTGACTCAAACATCATAAAATTATATAGATAAAACACTTTATCTCTACCAGAGGCCACAAATTCTTAAATTTTGTAATTAAAGATCTTCGTTATCTCGCAATACCATATATTTACAATAGCTAAATTTTAAAAAATCAGTGCCATAACATGCCCCAAAAGTTGCATGATGTCGAACTTATCTCCACCTCATTATATTAAACTTCATAGTTGATCCCTTCAAATCAATTTTCTTTATTAAACAAAATAATTACATGCAACCAAATTTTACTAACCACGAAGCAAGGCTTCATTTCCAACAGATTTCCTTTTCTCCCCAATCACCAGAATCAATTGAAAAATTCATTTGCCCTTAATTGGCACTAATTTGTAGTATAAAAATAATCTCCACTGATAATAGAAGAATGGAAGTCAAACAAAAAAAAAGCCCAGAATAGGTCTTGTACAATATTGACCCTTCGGTATACTGTGTTCGAGCGGGGGCGTACAAACGAAATGCGTAATACATACCGGGGATCAGTACACAGTTGTTGTTTGAAAATAGAGAAAACCCAATGAGCCATTGAACATTTCAATGTTCCGCATTGACAGGACTAGTCATTAGAATTGAGCGCAAGGTACATAAAATAAAGAATTTCATCTGACGTTTTTGCCTCTGCAATCAATAAAAATTCTTTTCAGCATCAAATTACGAAGGAAAAAAACACCTGTTCTTCTTTCTGCAAGAAAAAAAAATATGACAATAAAATTAGCACAAATCTCTTAATTTTTTGCATTTTTTAAACAAAAATAAATTATTATTGAAAAAAAAAATTTTTATACAAAAAAAAAATAATATTTTTTATTTCTTAAAAAATAATGTGTTTTATTTTTTTTTAAATAATTTATTTGTTTAAAAAAAATGATAAAAATATTCAGATTTTTGCTATTTTTAGTGTCATAAAAAAAGAAAAAAACGAAGATATTGCAATTATGAGCTTGAAAAAAGGAGCCAGATTAAATGATCCGTACGTGCATATGAATATCATCGAGCAGTGCACGTGTGTCGTTGAAGCATGAAGTACTTCATAGATGGAAATAATGCAGTAGGTGAAAAAAGAAAAAAAAAAAGAGAAGACTCTATCCTGGACTACGATGCGCATATATATATGTATATATGTACATACACAAGTGAGTGAAGTCTACGTTTACGAGGATACGTTTGCACTAAGCCAGCAGTAATTGCCAGCATCACCAGGGGATCATGACAACCATCACGGGGGGCAGCAACAGCCACGCGACATCATTCTCTCTTTCTCTCTTTTTCTCTCCTTTTTTTTCACTCAGAGGCCGGTTTGAACGTTTAATTACACGTCACGTTGACGTCTCTATCAAAGAATTTTTCCATTCTTTTATTATGAGAAGATTCAAAAGAATTGGAAAAAAAAATATTAATGTTAAAAAAATTTCGTGGATACGAGAATTGTCATTTTTAGGAATTTTTTTTAAGTTTTAGCCAAAATTTTGAGCAAGGTACTTATCTTCAGGGATTTTCTCTGATTTTCCTCATTGTCTCTTATTGAAAAGTTGAAAATGACAATAAATCTATTTGTTAGGAGTTTTTTCAGTTTTGGCTTTAGAATAGAATTTTGAAAATAAAAAAAAATTAAAAAATGAAAAAAAAAGGATTAAATTGAAGAAATAAATTCAATGAATTTTTTTTTAGAAATAATTTTTTTTCCAAGTTTACGACCATTTTGAGTTTGGAAAAAACGCTGTAAATGCTCATTTCTCTCCAACTTCAGATGCTCGCATCTCATTGAACTTCAGTTATATGAAGAAAGTGAAAGAACACTTTTTTTTGTGGTGAAAGAGTATAAAATTGCAATGAAATATTTTAAAAATAATATCACTATCAAAAATTTTCGTCTGAACTTTCCATGCAAAATCCCGTAAATTTCAAACGATTCACATTTCTACTGAAATTTCAGATAATTACGTCATTGAAAAATGAACACATCATCGATTTTCAAATAATTTCAATGAAATTTGTAAATTTCAGTTTAATTGTTTCTTGAAAATTTAGTAAAAATAGGAAAAATTCAAAAAAAAAAATTGAAAATTCAAGTAATTTGTAGAATTTTCGTCTCAATTCTACTTGTGACTCATAGATTCCTTTGAAATTCCTCTGAAACTCAAAGATTCCATAATCATCTTTCCATTAAAAAAAATTAAATATCACGTTTATGAAAATTTCCATCGAATTGTGTCTATGAATTTTCCATTTTTTTTTAAAAGTGTATCTATAATTTTCTTCTTTTTCTCTTATTGTTGGAACGATTGGACGAATTCTCACGGGCTTTTGCACGTACTATTTAATCCTTTAGCTGTGAATGTGTGTTTGCACATGTTTTACATCGACGCCCTGACTGTTTGCAGACAGTAAATTACTTAGCACAATGAGGGAAAAAAGATTGAGAGAGAGAGAGAAAGAGTTAGATGTTTAAAGGAAAAGAGAGAGGGTCCAGCCCTTTTTTACTGTACTCGGATTATAAAACTGTGGTAAAAAAAAGTGAGTCGCATTCCGAATGCTCTTTTGTGTCATCGAGAGATTTTACCCCCCCCCCCCCCTCTCGTGCCCTTCTGTTGTCATCGATCCTGTATCTATTATCCGGAGGAGAGCTACAACTCAATCATTCGTAGCGTATTTTGTATTTTTTTTGGTGCCTTTCCGAGTGCTTTCCATGAATATTCGTCGGAAGTGAATTTACCGTTTTTTTTTAGGTCCTCCAGAATTTTCCAGACGTAATCGTGACGATCGATAAATCCTGGAGACTCTCCTCTCGCAGCATCTCCTCCTACACTCTAGTTACCATGGTTACGAGTGGCTGCTATGGCCGTTTCGTGCAGAATTTTAGCGCCTGCGTCGATCAATTCTCTTTGGAGGAGAAAAGGGAAAAGAGTTTGAGACAAATTGGATTATTTGGGAGATTATGGAATTAATTCCATAAGTGGAGGAGAGAAAATTTGAGAAATTGTTGATTTTTTTATGAATATTTCAAGAATTAGAAAAGATTTAGGAGAATTTATGAAGAGACATTTTTTGGGGATTCTTGAAATTCTCGCAATTTTTTTCTGTTGAATCTACACTGGTAGAAAAAAAGGGAAATTTCATAGACACAATTTGATGGGAATTTTCATAAACGTGATATTGAATTTTTTTTTTAATGGGAAGATGATTATGAAATTTGTGAGTTTCAGAGAAAATTCAAAGGAATCTATGAGTCTTGAGTAGAATTGAGACGAAAATTCTACAAATTACTTGAATTCTCAACTGAACATGAATATTCAGAATCAAAATGATTTGAAAATCAATGAAGTGTTCATTTTTCAATGATGTAATTATCTGAAATTTCAGTAGAAATGTGACTTGTTAGAATTTTCCGGGATTTTGAACGGAAAATTCAGATGGAAATTTTTAACAGTGTACTCGTTTAAGATAATCGCAATGAGAGAAATAAAATTGATGAAAACTATTAAATATTGATTAGAATAGTCCTTAACAAAGATTTTTCTAAAATTATTGGCAAAAATTGTTGAATTTACTGAATTTTTTTCATTTAAATATTTTCAGTTAATCTATTTCAATTAACAAAATTGAGTAAATTTAACCATTTCTTTAATTATTGAAGAAAAACATTTGCTAAGGACAAATCGAATCAATATTTGATGATTTTTACCACTTTCATTTACTCGAAATTAACGGAAATAATGGAAATAGTTTTCTTCTGATGATTCCATTGAAAAGCTGAGGAAATTTCCCATGAAAATCCTATATCAGAAGTTATTTTTTCGAATTTTTCAAAAATTCCATTTTTTTCTCAAGATTTAAAGGTAAAAATGCTTCTGTTTCTGAAAAATTTCCGTTTTTCGGGGATATCTCTAATTTTATTGATCATAGCGACCTGGGGCTGATCTCAAATGGAAGATGAGCTCATTTCCCATCAATTCATATAGTTTAATCACAATAATATCAATGTTTTAAGTACTTATAGGGATAAAAATCAATTTTTTAAAAATTGCCTATAAATATTCAAAAAAATCTATTAAAAAATGATAGTTTTCACCACTTTTTTTCCTATCACTACACAATTAAAAAAAAAAATTAATTAATTCCCTTCAATCTCAATAATTGGAGCATTTATTTAAAGATTTACCAGCGTTTAATGCAAAGGCACGTTCAGACTCAGTGAAAGAGGCGAAATACAACGTCAAAGTGAATTAATGTCGGTATAAATCAAAATAAAGAACGAGAAAGGCAGTGTCTGTGTGTGTGTGCCAGTAAATCGGGGCGATGGCCCAGAAAAATCATTTGTAAAGGGGTGAGAGTGAGTTTCAAAGAGTTACCTGCGTGTCTAGGGCTCATGCCCTTTTTTTCCCCAAACACATCAGGGGAGACCTCTCCAACTCTCTAAAAATATTCACCAAGTCCCTGTAAATAGAGAAAATTTCGGGATAATTTTATGGAAAAAGAGGAAATTGATATGTCAATGAGACAGATGGAACGAGGAAAATATTGTGGGCGTTTTAACACAGCAGGTTCCCTTATTTTTTCCCTTTTTTTCACTTTCTGGGTTAATCCTCTGCTTTTTTCCAAACACGTGGAGTAGTAATTGATTTCACGCCCTTGATTTACGAGGTTGAAGCACAAAAAAAAAAAGGATTTTGGGGTAAAATCAAGCGAATCCCCAACCCCATTGGATGACATGTGTTGAACCCGTTCCAGAAAAAATTGAGAGAAGAATCGAAAGGGGTTTTTTTGACAGTAGAGAAAAAAAAGTGGAGAATTTCCATTTTTATCGATAAAAAATTCGTCGTGGCAATTCATAATAATACGAAAAAAAAATTAAAAAAAATTAATAATAATAAAAAAATGTATTTCGATGTGTTTTTCAACGATTCGTCGTTTTTCGACGAGAATTTGTTCATTTGACGATTTTTTTAAAGGCAGGAAATGATAAAAAAGCGGTTTTGTGGTTTTCCTCGGCGAGAACTCGTAAAATTGACAAGATTTCACTTTTAAGAGTCGAAAAAAATGAGTTGATGAATTAATTCTTAAAATTTTGATGATTCTATCAAGTTTCACAATTTGAAAAAGCGAAAATAAATTTATTTTCAACATTTCCGAGCATCAAAGAAGCTAATCCATTTGACTTGTCGACTCTAATCGTCAAAAAATGGGACAAAATTGAAGTAAAAATGATCCAAATCCTCGTGGAATGAGGGAAAAAGTGATCCATGCGATTATTACCCCTTTTAGCCCCTTGTGTTACTGGACACAAACGTCAGGACAACGTCAAACTTGTGCCCCAAACGGACATAATCGGATCAACGGGTATATTTACAAAAGCGCAGAAAATGTCCATTGTACCGTTGTGACAATTTACCACCAAAGATTTATACAAATTCGTGTATAATATGGGAAAGGCAAATAGTTAACACAGGAAAAGGGTTCCCCCGAGAATTCTCACATTTTTCTCTATGCAAAAAAATTCTTGTAGAAAAAAAATTGCTTTTTAACAAAATTTTCCTTCACAATTTTTATATCTATATATATTGAAATTTTCTGGAGAGAAGTAAAACTAAAAGTAAGTGAATTTTTTTATGAAAAAATTTTTCTTCTTCTATGCAGAACTTGAAAATAGCGAAAGTGAAATAAGTAAAAAAAATCACGATTACCTTCTGGAATTTTCTTTTGTCCAGAAGTGCGTGAAAACTCGTGTCCTGGTGCGAGAAAACTGGTCCAATACTTCAGGGGTTGATGTGTCACGCTTCGATTGACAATTATTTCGAATTTCTCCTATTGAAGGGGAGAAAAAACGTATCCGTTTCGCTGGATGAGAGATGGGATCGGTGATTCTCCTTGGAGATAGGTCGGCTCGCTTTGAACTTTTTTCTGGAGTATCTCGAGATGTCGATGATGCTGATAGTGTCCTGAGGATAAAGGACTTTGAAGGAATAAACATTGTAGCACCTAATTTTTTTGATGGTGGATCAAAGATGATGGTTTTTTACGTTTTCCTGAATTTTTTCATAATTTTTGTCCGTGCAGTTTATGAGATATGAATTATCAAAGTTACTGAAAATGGCGGTGGTGGGGATGAAACGCCCTAAATCGGACGGAAATAACGAAATTACTAAAAAACCACAGGGTTGATCCATTATTTAAAAACAATTGGCGAAAAGAACAGCATTTTAACTAAATAATAGAAGAAAAAAATATTCAATTCACCGTATAGTTATTGAGAAATTTTAATTAGAAGGTAGTCGTAACTATTTGCCTCTCTCTCTATCTCATGCATGTGATAGGAGATTAATGTAAAAAAAATTCGAGAAAAAAAAATTATATTCACAAGCTGAAGATATGACTTTCGAATAGTTTACACAGAGAAAAAGGATTTCTTAATTTAAGATAGTGCAGTCACTTAATTTAAGAACGTGCAGGTCACTTAAATTAACAAAGAGAAAGTCACTTAATTCAAGATAGAAAAGTCACTTAATTTAAGTGACCTTCACTTTCTTGAATTAAGGAAGAAAAAGTCACTTGATTTAAGCGAGAAAAGTCACTTGATTCACGTGAGAAAAGTCACTTGATTTAAGTAACTTTTTCTTTCTTAATTTAAGAAAGTAAAAGTCACTTAAATCAAGTGACTTTTCTCACTTAAATCAAGTAACTTCTTCTTCCTTAATTTAAGAAAGTGAAAATCACTTAAATTAAGTGACTTTTCTATCTTGAATTAAGTGACCTTCTTTTTCTTAATTTAAGTGACCTGCACGTTCTTGAATTAAGTGACTGCACCATCTTGAATTAAGAAATCCTTTTTCTCTGTGTAATCACTTTTTCGGGTAAATTAAAGCACATTTTCCCCGAATTATCAGCGATTAATTGGAAACAAACCTACAAATCCTCATTTTTTCCTTCAATATGAAAATTTCATGGAAACCTTTTTCAAAGGCCTTGAAATTCCCTTTAAAAAAGGTTTCTGCACTTTTTTCCCACATCTCCACAAAATACGAAGATAATTACCAAAAAAAACTGAGGAAACGTCTGATAAAACGTGAAATCCTCAAATTCTTCAATGTAATTATTCTCTTCAATGAGACCTAAAGTGTGTTGTCATTGCTTCGTATTTCACATAAATAGCCCAATAGAAATTCATCAAAAAGCATAAAATTACATCTATTACAAGCGTGTAAACACACATTCCACCTTAGGATACGCGTAAGAAGACTCTCTTTCGTCTTTCTTCGGCTTTTGCTTTCAATTCGCTCCTTTTTTTTTTCCTCCCATCTTCTTCAATTCATTTTCATCTTTTACCTTTTCTTATTCTTTTTATTCATCTCCCTCTTTCCTTCCTCTTTTTATTCACACACATACACACACAAAAAAACGCCATTCATGGGAAACGAGAAGGCGGATGAGGTGGCCCCTCATTGATGCATTCAGAGCAGCTAATCCGCTGATTCTGCCGGCAGCGCATGACGTGTACCGCCTTTGCCCCTCTTTTCTGCCTTTTTCTTCACAAGGCCCCAAGTTTTCTACTCGTGTGTTGGATATTATATGCCAAAGCCATTCAATTCGAATCCGGGGTACAAATTTTTGAGAATAGAAGGTTGTAACGTTATCCTGTTTGTCAGAGGCAATCGCACCTCGGGCACATCTTAAGTTCTTTTTGACGGAATTATTGTTTTTTTGCTTCGAGAAAATGTGCGGATGTTAAATCTGGACCAAAAAAATGATTTTAGCATCAGTTTTGCTTAAATATCTTAAAAAATTATGGAGATAAATTAATTTTCATGATTATCTTGTTTATGAAGGAAATTCAGAGCCACGAAAAAAGTTTTTATAAAAATCGCTCTATAAAAAAAAAAAGGTATTTGTTCTCTACTATATTTGGATGTGCGGATGTTCAATCTGGACCAAAAAAAAAATGATTTTATCATCAGTTTTGCTTAAATATTTTGAAGAAATGATGGAAATAGATGAATTTTTGTGATTAACTTGTTTTGTAGAGAAAATTCAGAGCCAGGAAAAAGTTTTTTATTAAAATCGCTCTATCTCGCTTATTTTCCAAATAGTGATGGGCGATGAAGATAAATCGATTCTCGAAGAATCGATCTTTAGAAAATGCAATTTTTAAAAAATCGATTTTTTTGAGAAAAAAAAGTCGAAGTGAGAAAATTGATGGATCGTTGATAAATAAATGGAATTAAAAAAGCGAAATCATCTTAATTTCAAATATTCGATTAATCGATACGATATCTCGAATCGCGATCGAGATATCGCATATCATTCGATAGTTCCGTTTCAGCATTTTCAGTTTGAGGAGAAATCCTTTTTTCCATTTCTTTCAGAAAAAAATTAATACGATTTTTCCAAAAAAAAAGAAATAAAAAACCGATTAATTAAAATTCTTAAAATCGCCCAAAAAAATGGATTTCTAAGAAAAAAAGATCGATCTTGCAAAGATCGATTCAAAATTACCCATCACTACTTCAAAAAACGTGCGGATGTTAAACTTTAACAGAAAATGTTCATTTTACCATCAATTATCGTTAAATATCTCAAAAAATAATGGAAATGTCAAAATTTCCATTAATTACCCTTTATTTTTGTAGTAAAAAATGGCGTTTTACACAAAAAAATCTCCAAAAATCGTTCTATCTCGCTAACTTTCCAGAAAAGATATCCCCAAAAAAATCGTTGTCCCATCCCCCCCCCTCCCCTCACCCCTAAAAAAATGCCTCAATTCCCAAAAAATAAAAGAATCCATACTCCGATATGTTTTTACTCCAAAAAAAGAAAAAAAACCCAGTGACGTCTACTTTCCATCCCAAAATGCGCATAAGAGTGATTGATAGCCATTGATGGATGGTGATCCGTGTAATTCGCATGTATAAGAGGATCTCTCCGTCTCTCATTGTGTCCCTGAAGAGTTTTTCCCTACCCAATTCCTTTTTTTTTACAGTTTCCACTAGATGATGGGAGAGAGGGAGGAGGGCGGAGAGAGAAGAGAAGAGAGAATTGAGAATCATACCTGTCCAAATTTGTAACGAGATGAAAATGTATCCGTCACACGCTCTTTGCGTTGGAAATAATTTTTTTTTCCTCACTCCACTCACACTGTGTCGAGTGATACCCAAACATTTTTCGATTCTCGTAATTTAAAGAATCGAAAAAAAAAAAAAAAACGTTTCTCTTCTGAGGGGACACAGAGAGTGGCGTGACGGGAAGTCGTTTTCTTGGTCAATGGACCAAAAGTACAATGGACGACGGGGTGCAAACTACTCTCCATCGTAGGTGTTGAATTTTTCCCCAAATTTTTAGAATGAAAAAAGAAAAAAAGAGAAGAGGAAAGTTGCTGCAAACACTACCTGTCTTCTCTCTTTGAACTGAATTTTTTTTTTTTTTTTTTTTTATTATTTCGAATTGAATTGAAACATAACTTTGACGCATCGACTCTGCACATTGTCAAAAAAAAGGAAAAAATAGGAAAAGTCAGTGTGCACATTCCTGGAAGTATTTTGTCGTCGTTGACCTGCAGACGTACAAATAAAATGGAGATAGAAAAAAAAGGGCAATCGATCAGGACTAAATTCTGATGTGTTTACCTCGATTGTTCAAGTTTCATCGAGCATCAAAACAAGTTATTTGGATCGATCTTTGTCTTGGCATTGAATGGCAGAAGGATTTATGAGCTCCTGTGTGCATCTTCAGAAGCTGCGAATGAATTGGGAAGATTTTGTGGCAGAGAGGCGCATGCGCCGTAGATCGGACGGTAATTCCGTGAGAACGTTTCGGAAATTTCAAAACCTGTTGAGAGACTCGGAAATCCCCAAAAAATGGAGCAAAAGAAGAGTCACGCGATCAACTTCTAAATTTCTGTAATAAAAAAGACAAATCGACGAATCTTTTTGATGATTTCTGTAATAAAAAAATCAAATGGACGGATTTTTTTGATAACTTTCCAATGAAAAAATCTCGAAAATTAATGGAGATACGCCCTTTTGTTCTACACTTTTTTATAAAGAGGTTTAAGAGCCAATTAAGATGAAAAGGGCGTATCTCCACTAATTTCTAGGATATTTTTGGAAAATTAAAAAACAAAAATGATTTTATTTTATGTTTTTTTTTTGGATGTATCCCTATATATATATATATATATTATATATTATATAATATATTATATATTATATATTATATATTATATATATATATATATTGTTGCCTTAGAAACAAAAGGGCATAAGTGCTATTCTTATACACAGGACTTACGCCCTTTTGACTCTAAGATGACGATATGATCTTAATTCATGATTTAATTGTTGGAAGTGGCCTTTTAGGTCTCTGCTAATTTTTTTAATGATTTTTTTCAGGAGTTTCTGAATTTCTGATTGTCATTGCTCTTCAATTGCATCAAAAATTGACGTTAATCACTGTTTTCCTCTTTTTTTTTGCTCTATTTTTTAAATTGCAGAATAAAAATTGGATTTTAATCGGTGAAAATGCAAATTAAAAGCGCCGAATTGTTCTTTTTTTGGGTTTTTTTTGAGGACTGCAAAGGTGAACGGGTAATTTAGCACCTCGAAGACAGTTACGAGCTCTTCATTGTAGAGAAACGCGTCTGCAGTTTCTACGTTTTTTTGATGGTGGCACAACCGCTAATTTCACAGTCGTTTAAACGACGATAATTCAATATGATTTATAACAATTCTACGTCTGGATTTGGGTCTCTTATTGCATTAGAAAATAGGCCTAAGATAAAAATTGAGGGGATATTTAACGAGTTGCAGAAGCAATAATACATTTGAGTGTTTTGAGTGTTTTGAGAAATGGGAGAAAAAAGATTTGGAGGGAGATAACTTGGAATTTTGAGGTTTTGAATAATAAAAATTGAGGGAAATCGGAGAAAGTTAATGAAATAGGACATTTTTGATCATTTCATTGGGAAGCTGAGGAAATTTTAGGCGGAAAACATGGGTCGCAAGTTATTTTTCGGGATTTTTTCAAAAATATTATAAAAAAAGTAAAATTTTTGTCGAAAAAAATCGAAATTTTTTTGGGAAAAATGAAAATTTTTCCAAAAATTGACAAAAATTTATTGTAACATGTGTTTTCCAACGCAAATTTCCCCAGCTTTCCGGTGGAATCATTGAAAAAATTCTATCTCAAATATTTTCATTGAAATTGGCAATTTTATCGATTTTCCAATTTATTTTCATTCGTTAAACAACAAAAATTGGAGAAAATCAGGAAAAATTCTTAAAATCGGATTTTTCTGAGGATTCCATTGAAAAGCTGAGAGAATTTCAGGTAAAAAACATGGGTCACACATTATGTTTCAAATTTTTTTGAAAAATTTCTCAAAAAAGTCAAAATTTTTCAAAAAACGTAAAATTTTCAAAAAATCTTCAAAAAATTGTTCTGATATATGTTTCCCAACGCAAATTTTCTCAGCTTTTCGATGAAATCCTCAAAAAAAATCCATCTCAAATATTTCTGTTAAATATCGTTTTTTCCCCCATTTCCTGATTTATTTGCTTTCATTAAAAAATCCGTAGCCCACCGGGTGATTTTGCAGACTGAAGAATTTTCTACGAAGGGTTAATGAAGGCGTGTAAGCACACCGGTGGTCCTCACAGTCTCCAGAGTAAAAATCATCTCAGCATGATGTCAAAATAACCAAATGTCAACATTGTACGCAATGTCAAGGGGTTTATGATCGAATTATAAGGGATGAAGAGAGAAAAAAATGAGAGAAGAGAGAGAGAGAGAGAAAGAGAAAGAGATGATCACCCGCGGAGACATCTCTTTTAACTTCAATTACGTTTACACAATGGCAACAACGTGAAATAAGTACTGTTGAACTGCAGCTGCGTCTTTTTAAGTTTTTAAAACTCCGGCGTCCTCCTGAGTTGCGTCAGTTTGTGTCTTTGTACTCGAGAGAGTAACAGAGAGAGAGAGATGGCTCAATGAGACTTTTTTTTGAAGAAGAAAGGTAGAATGAGAGATTTTTGTTGTAAAATTGTAACGTCAGAGAAATTTCGGACAAACTGACCGCCTCTAGGCTGGACCAAAGGCCAATTTTGAGATCCTGGTAATTTTGATGGGTGGATTCAAGTGGACCATTGTCCAGGAAAAGGCCCTTGACCTAGTGAATGACCGGTTCAATGGGAAATTCATTAATTAGATAAATTAATTCATTGATTAATTGATTAAATGTTTTTTTTTTGATTATGGAATTTTGTTGCGGATGCTGGATAACTTGGAAAATTCTATGAATTTTGATGATTTTATTTAAAAAAGGGAGAATTTATGGAAGAAAAGGGTGTCAAACCCTCAATTGTCGTCAAAAAATGAGGATTTGTAGGTTTGTTTTCAATTAATTGCTGATAACTCGGGAAAATGTGCTTTAATTTACCCGAAAAAGTGATTGCACAGAGAAAAAGGATTTCTTAATTCAAGATAGTGCAGTCACTTAATTTAAGAACGTGCAGGTCACTTAAATTAAGAAAAAGAAAATCGCTTAATTCAACATAGAAAAGTTACTTAATTTAAGTGATTTTCACTTTCTTAAATTAAGGAAGAAAAAGTTACTTGATTTAAGTGAGAAGAGTCACTTGATTTAAGTGACTTTTACTTTCTTAAATTAAGAAAGAAAAAGTTACTTAAATCAAGTGACTTTTCTCACTTGAATCAAGTGACTTTTCTCGCTTAAATCAAGTGACTTTTTCTTCCTTAATTCAAGAAAGTGAAAGTCACTTAAATTAAGTGACTTTTCTATCTTGAATTAAGTGACTTTCTCTTTTTTAATTTAAGTGACCTGTACGTTCTTAAATTAAGTGACTGCACTATCTTAAATTAAGAAATCCTTTTTCTCTGTGTAAACTATTCGAAAGTCATATCTTCAGCTTGTGAATATAATTTTTTTTTCTCGAATTTTTTTTACATTAATCTCCTATCACATGCATGAGATAGAGAGAGAGGCAAATAGTTACGACTACCTTCTAATTAAAATTTCTCAATAACTATACGGTGAATTGAATATTTTTTTCTTCTATTATTTAGTTAAAATGCTGTTCTCTTCGCCAATTGTTTTTAAATAATGGATCAATTCTGTGGTTTTTTAGTAATTTCGTTATTTCCGTCCGATTTAGGGCGTTTCATCTCAACTACCGTTATTTTCAGTAACTTTGATAATTCATATCTCATAAACTGGACGGACAAAAATGATGAAAAAATTCAGAAAAATGTAAAAAAACATCATCTTTGATACGGCATCGCAAAAATAAGGGGTTAAATATCCTTGAATCAACTGCGATACTATCTTAATCCTCAAAATAATTAACAACCCCTTTTTCCCCCATTGTGCATCATTTTCCTCCGTAAATTCCTGAATTTTCCTTTATTTCAAACTCTAAAGAAAATCTAAAAGCGTCAACCGTCGGCACATGTCAAAGAGCATATCCGTCGTTTCTTCCCCGACGACAAGCAAAACCGTTTTTATCCATTTTTTCAAACCCAAACGCAAACATATATCCGTCGCAATAAAATTCTGACTCTTGAATAATAAAAATCCCGTATGGACGCACGTGTTTGTCTGTTTGGTAGAAGTCTACGATGTCTGGCTGAACTAATCCCGTAGTATATACCGAATGAACGTTAGAAAAAAGGAAGAAAAAAAAAAAAGGAGAACATTGTTGACGATAAAAAACGGAGAGAAAGAAGGGATTCCTTCCGTTTGCTGCGAATCGTCGGCTTTTTTCCACGATGTTGAGCCTCAGTCCGTGGAAAAACCGACTGGGAATCTCTTTTATTCTTCATAAATACAGTAAAAAAAAAAATTTGTGCTATATTAAATTGGATCTATGTAACGACGCTTTAATGATCTACCATCATGACGTAAAAACAACAAGAAAAAGCAAAAAAATTCATTATTTTATAGAATAATCGGAAAAAAATTCTGTAGTGAAGAGGTAAAAAGGTGAATCGATTCATTTTTCATGATAATTCTTGATAAAATATTTTGGAAATTGATGGAAATACGTCCTTACAACTTAAAAAAAATGGATTAATTAAGAAGAGTGAATTAAGATAAAAAGGGCGTATCTCCAGTAGTTTTTGAAATATTTTTAGAGGAACAAAATGACAAAAAATGATTTAATTTTTTTCATTTTCTTTCTTGGAAATGGTAAAAAAAATCGATTAACTTATCTTTTTGACAATTCTCAATATAAAATGACTCGAAAATTAATGGAGATACGCCCTTCTTCTTCTGCATCTTTTTATACAAAATTCTAAGTATTCTAAGAGTTAATCAAAGTAAAAAGAGCGTATCTCCATTAATTTTCGCAATATTCTCAAAAAACCTAAATTTCAAAAATTATTTCATTTTCCTATTTTTTTTCACCAAAATCTCCATTTCTAATCGTCATTACCCTTTCAATTACCCCAAAAATTCTTCAAAAATACCCAAAAAATTTGGGTTTTTTTCAAATCGGCTTCTCGTAACGACACTTTAACGATCTACGCATGATGACGTAAAAGTGAGACCCAAGAAGAATTCATTTCTCCAGAGTCATTGGGTATTTACAGATTTTTTTTTTTGGTCCAGTGGGTGGGCGTTGCAACTGAATGCAAAGAAGAGAAGAAAAAAAAATAGTCTATTGGCATCACCTGGTACAATCATCCATCAACACGTTATTATAGGGTTGAGAATGTCCTGCGAGGGTGGTAGTTCAATTTATCCGCGTCATACCTCGTTTTTTTCTTTTCCCAATGAAAAAAAAAAGAAAAATGAAAGGGTTCGGGAGTCCATGCTCCCTCTTTGATGCTCTAAAATTGCAGGAGAATGAAAAGAAGTCTAATTTATGAGTAGAAAACGATGAACTTTAACTGAACCATCGTAAAACACACCCGGTGCATCCTCAACACGATAGATTTCACGGTAGAAAACCCGAAAAGAAAAAAGAAGAGTTTATATTTTCTCTGTTATACGAATGGGGTGTGAATGAAGTCATGGAAATAAGAGAGAGAGAAATTATTCAATGAAAATAAAGGGGAATAATAGATGGTAATGTATTAATTCTTTAATTCTTTAATTCTCGTTTTAATCAAGTCTTTGTTAAATCATTGTTGGCAAGCGTTGGCCATTGTTTTAATGCGAGGCATTTTTCTTTTTTTGTTCCTTTCAGCATATCACGAGGTGTCTGTTGTGTCTGGCTTAATCAGCTTTTACATTTGGTGAATGGGGAAAAAAAAAGAAATTGGTAAATAGCACTGTTTTCATTGTTATCAACAAAACGAGACAAGAATAATTAACACTCAGGGGACAAAGAATTGGAGGGGAAGGGCAGACGGAAAGTAAGCGAGATAGAGACTTTTTTGTGGAGATCTTTTTTGTAGCCCTGATTTTTCTCTACAAAAAAGGTCTCTACAAAAAATTTTCTATCTCGCTTAGTTTCCGTTCGCGCTTTCATTCCAGAAAAATGGATTTTATTCTCACTAATTCAACATTCAGGGAAAAAAAAATTGGAATGAAAGCGCAGACGGAAACTAAGCGAGATAGAGACATTTTTGTAGAGACCTTTTTTTTAGAGAAAAATCAGGGCTACAAAAAAGCTCTCTACAAAAATTTCTCTATCTCCTTTCGCTTATGAGATCCGCTTTAAAAAATGAGGCCACCCTCAAAATTTTTGTAAAAAAAATCTCAATATATTTTTATTTATTTGTTTAAGGTCAAGACACGTGGATCACCGGAAATCACGTGTTTACCCTTGTTTACCCAGGCTTGACCCTGTCAATTTCATCTATAAAGATCCTCCTCGAAATGCTCTTGAAGAAGAGAGGCACCGAAAAAAAAGGGAAGAAAGAAAAACGAGCGAATGACTGCAGATGTTTATTTTCAAGTATTTCGACACTCGAGAGAGAGAGAAAGAGAGACTGCTCTCTTGGCACGTTTTGTATGCAGGGATGGAGGGGTCAAGTAAAATATTGAACGTTAATTTTCCATCCTCTCCAACAAGAAGAAGAAGAAGAAGAAGTGGAAGAAGAAGAATAACAACAACTCTATTATTTGAAGTAAGCACGAAAAATTTTCTAAACAAGCACTAATTTATCCCAGTTTTGAATTATTTCGTTGCCTTAGAAACAAACTGGCGTAAGTCCTATACATAAGCATGGCACTTACGCCCCTTTGACTCTAAGACAACAATTTGAAATCCGTCATGGTTTATTTTACAGAAATTTCTTCCTTTTTCTGCCGATTACACGGTTACTTTGGCATCCATCAATGAAGAGACTTGGTACTCAACAGAAAATACGAGAGAGAAAGAGAGATAGAGATGAGAGAGATGAGATGAGAGGAACCAATCAAGCCCTGGACGTTCAGGACTGTTGAAACCGCACAAAGGATATCGTTCGCTTGCAGATGCAACGGTTGCACTTTTTTTTTTTTAATCCTCTTCTCTTCTCATTTCTTTATTCTTTATTCCTCACTTCCCTTTTTTCCACTGAGCAAAATTCAGCCCTGGCGAATTGCACGAACCTCATTCTGGAGAGAGAAGTTTCTTTTATTTATTCTCTTTTTTTTGCCTTTTTTTCTCGTGTATCTCATTTTTTTATCGTTTTTTTCTTTTTTTTTTCTTTAGTTTTCTTCGTACTAACTTCCTCCCTCGTTTTTGTTTCTCCTGGAGGATAGTGACCACAAGGAATATTTTTACATGGGGGTATCGATTCAAGACACCGGATAATTTGATATCGATAGGGTAATTCAATATCATGTGGATCCAGGGTCTTCACTTGTCTGTTTCAATGAAATGAAGAAAAAAAAAGAGGATTGGTAGGTGAGTTTTCAATTAATTGCTGATAATTCGGGGAAAATGTGCTTCAATTTACCCGAAAAAGTGATTACACAGAGAAAAAGGATTTCTTAATTCAAGATAGTGCAGTCACTTAATTTAAGAACGTGCAGATCACTTAAATTAAGAAAACGAAAGTCACTTAATTCAAGATAGAAAAGTCACTTAATTTAAGAGATTTTCACTTTCTTAAATTAAGGAAGAAAAAGTTACTTGATTTAAGTGAGAAAAGTCACTTGATTTAAGTGACTTTTACTTTCTTAAATTAAGAAAGAAAAAGTTGCTTAAATCAAGTGACTTTTCTCACTTGAATCAAGTGACTTTTCTCGCTTAAATCAAGTGATTTTTTCTTCCTTAATTCAAGAAAGTGAAAATCACTTAAATTAAATGACTTCTCTATCTTGAATTAAGTGACTTTCTTTTTCTTAATTTAAGTGACCTGCACGTTCTTAAATTAAGTGACTGCACTATCTTAAATCAAGAAATCCTTTTTCTCTATGTAAACTATTCGAAAGTCATATCTTCAGCTTGTGAATATAACTTTTTTTTCTCGAATTTTTTTTACATTAATCTCCTATCACATGCATGAGATAGAGAGAGAGGCAAATAGTTACGACTACCTTCTAATTAAAATTTCTCAATAACCATACGGTGAATTGAATATTTTTTTCTTCTATTATTCAGTTAAAATGCTGTTCTCTTCGCCAATTGTTTTTAAATAATGGATCAATCCTGTGGTTTTTTAGTAATTTCGTTATTTCCGTCCGATTTAGGGCGTTTCATCCCTAACACTGCTATTTTCAGTAACTTTGATAATTCATATCTCATAAACTGCACGGTCAAAAATTATGAAAAAAATCAGAAAAATGTAAAAAAACATCATCTTTGATACGGCATCAAAAAAATGAGGGATTGTATACTCGAGTTCACTGAAACACTACCTTAAACACAAAAAAAAGGAAACTTTTCACGTCAAAACATGAATATCAAAGCCGACATTTGTGTTTTGAATAATAAAAACAGAAATACAGAATAACCAATTTCGTTGATTTTGAAACGCCAGCTGTGTGAAAGGTCCTTCTTCTTTCTCTTTCTCTGTCTTCATGTTTTCCAAAAACGTTTTTATGCACGTATAACAAGAAACTACGGAATCCATCTGGCGCGTGCGTGATCTCCTTGAATTATCGGTTAGAGACTCGACAAAACACCCAAAAAGATATTCGTGTGTGTCTTCGATTGAACAAAAATTTTCGTTTGCACGAAATAAAAATCAAGAAGAGAGCAAAAGAAGCAAAAATAGCTTTCATTCGGTAGCAAACAAGTGGATAATAGTATTGCTTCCCAACTGATTTCGCTTTTTCTGCTAATACTTTAGCAATATGCTTCCAAATAGAAGTGATACAATTTTTTTCAAATCATCATCGAAATATCAAATTTAGAAAAATTCATTATTCAAAATTCAAAAAAAAATTGAAAATTCAAGTTATTTTGATTTTGAATATTTATGTTCAGTTGAAAATTCAAGTGAGTTGTAGAATTTTCGTCTAAATTCTACTTAAGACTCATAGATTCCTTTGAATTTCCTCTGAAAATCACAGATTTCATAATCACCTTCTCATTAAAAAACAAGTGGATAATAGTATTGCTTTCCAACTGATATAGCTTTTTCTGCTGATACTTTAGCAGTATGCTTCCGAATGGAAGTGATCCAACTTTTTTCAAATCATCATCAAAATATCAAATTTTGAAAAATTCATTAAAACGCCAATAACTCGAGAACTAATCATGCAAATAAGCTCAAAATTGACAAGCATCTAACTGATACAAATCTCGAGATAATATATGAGTATAAATAACATCAGTTCAATAGTTTCCAGAAATTCCATTAAAAACTGATTTTCGAAAAATGGACATATCTCAAAAAGTACCAATCGAATTCTCTTCAAATAAAGCTTAAAAAATAGAGTTTGTCGAGAGGAAGTTTTTCACAAAATATGAAATTTTTCTATAAAACCGTTTTGCTGTAATTGAGACTTTTATGCACACTCACACACAGACATGCGCTAAAAATATCATTTTCTCTCTATTTAGATCATTTTTAGTATCTTCTATTAAAAAAATTGCAATCGAAAATTCTGATGATTACATAGCTTCCATTCGGAAGCAAAAAAGGGGGGAAAATCAATTTAACTGAACGTGATCAGAGCATCTCTCTCCCTCCCTCCCTTAAATTCACCCTCTTTTTTTTCTCCTATTTAGTTCCCTTTTTTTACGTTTCCGCCTCTGAGCCTCCTCGCACAATTCTTCTCTTTTCGAATGGGGGACCCTTCGTAATACGATACATGCAAAATGTGTTAGGGGATGCTTTTTTTTATTTAGGGGACAGGCCAAGTGCCCACTGTGCGCGCGAGACCGTGTACAGAGGGGTGGGTTTGATCAAAAACCTCCTCCCCTCTACAATAAATCTCGTTTCAACCAATGAGAGCACACGAAATCCGCCCCATTATTATAGTCACCCTCTGTGATTCACCCTCTTTGTAATTAGCCAATGGAATACACTCTTCACTCTCGAAGAAGGGAGATGACAATTTTTGATTCAACCAATCATTTACACGAGTCTCCAGCGTAAATAATCGATTCAACGGGTTTTTTGTTTATTTATCATGTCTTTTAATGCTTTTATTCTGTAAAAACACGACGCCATGTTACGCAGGTTTAAGTGAATCGGAGAAAAGATTTTTTTTCAGCAGATTTTGGCGATAAAAAAGGGGAGATGGAGTGATTTTATAGAATAAATGAGAAAAGATTTTTTTAGTGAAGAGGTAAAGAGAGAAATCGACTCGTTTTTCATGATAATTCTCAATAGAATATCGCGGAAATTAATGGAGATACGCCTTTTTCACTCTGCACCTTTTTGTAGAGAATTTTAAGAGCTTCTTAGGGTAAAAAGAGCGTATCTCCATTAATTTTCGACATATTCTCAATAAAGCGAATAATAAAAATGATTTCATCTCCTGATTTTTTTTTCGAAGGTGTAAAACAAGATAAATCGACTTATCTTTTCGATAATTCTCAATGAAATATCTCTAAAACTAATGGAGATACGCCCTTTTTAATCTGCACCTTTTTGTGGAGAGGTTTAAGAGCTGATTAGGGTAAAAAAAGCGTATCTCCACTAATTTTCGAGATATTCTCAAAAAAGTGAGTGAAAAAAAGGTTTTCATTTTCTGATTTTTTTACTTTTAAGGGGTAAAATGAGATGAATCGAGTCATTTTTTTCGATAATTCTCAATAAAATATCTCTAAAACTAATATGGAGATACGCCCTTTTCGTCCTGCATCTTCTCGAAAAGCTAATTAAGATAAAAAGGGCGTATCTCCATTAGTTTTCGATATATTCTTTAAAAAACTTCATTTTTAAAAATTTTATTTTCTGATTTTTTTCAAGAGTATCTCCACTTTTGATTGTCATTATTCTTTAATTGCATCAAAAATTAACGTTAATCACTGTTTTCCTCTTTCTTCTCTCCATTTTTTTGAACTCGAACATAAAGCACTAAATAATGAAGCATAATTCCTCAAAAAATTTAATTCAATTGTTAAAATTGTGTTTCTAAAACTTAAAAAAATGCATTATATCATCGACTTAGAAACAAAGGGGCTTAAGTGCTGTGTATAAAGATAGCACTTAAGCCTCTTTGATTCTAAGGCAAAGATCTATAGAAAGCATTAATTAAGATAAAAAGGGCGTATCTCCTTTAATTTCCAAGATTTTTTTAAAAACGTAAATGACAAAAATTATTCTATTTTCTCATTTTTTTGGAGAGTATCTCCACTTTTTATTGCCATTACTCTCCAATAACATCAAAAATTGACATTAATCACTGTTTTCCTCTTCCCCCCCTCCATTTTTTAAACTCCAAGATAAAGTACCAAATGATGGAGCATAATCCCTGAAAAAAATTGTGTCCCTACAACTTAAAAAAAAAACCTGGATGAAGATGAGGAGATAGCGATTTATAAACTCTCCAAAAAGTGAAAAAAAATGAAGAAGAATCCATAAAAAAAAAGGAAGAAAAAAAAACGTAAATTTGAGTGGGAGGTTGAATTTACGTTACTGACAATAGAAACAGTCTATTGCTGAGAGGAATAATAAAGAGACACGGGAAGAAGAGTCGTGTGTATTCATATATATCCAGGGTATCGTTTTCGAGAGATTGGAGGAGAAGAAGAGGGGAAATAATCCGCTTACGTTTGTACCTTCTTCTTCTTCTCAAGTTTTTTTTTTTTTTTTTCTTTTTTATTCTCTTTCTGTCTTGGTCCCTCAGGATGATCGGATGGGTTTCTTCATTGTTATAAAGTTTTGTGAGAAAACAGCATTTTCGACGCTCGAGGTGACGACAAGAAGGGACTTAACTTATCTCCGTCACAACAAAAATCTTTGGAAGATCTTGTCTCTTACTTCTTCTTTTTTTTACCTTTCTTTTCAGAGATTTTGTCATTCACTTTTATTTTTTACTGTCGTTTGATCCTCATTGGAGCACCTGATCCAAAGGAGGATTTTGAGGATTAATAAATTTACAATTATCATTGATGATCAGGAAATTAGAGGCTTTTGAACATTCGCGCGCTTTTTTTTTAGAAAAAATCAATTTTTATAAAAAAAAAATGAAAATTTGCACTTAGAGATTTTTGGATTTTCATCAAGTGCATATTTTTCATTTTTTTAAATAATTTATTTAACAAATGGAAAGAAAAACTCATGAATTATAGGAAAGTTTGCGGAAATTTGTAAGTTTTGCGCATTTTTTAAAAGAAATAAATTAATATAAAAATAAAAAATTAAAAAATTTGCAGTTATAGATTTTTGAATTTTTAACACGTGCATATTTTTCATTTTTTTAAATAATTGACTTAACAAATGGGAAGAAAAACTCATGAATTATAGTAAAATTAGCGAACATTTGTAAATTTTGTGTATTTTTTAAAAGAAAAAAATTAATATGAAAATAAAAAATTAGAAAATTTGCAGTTATAGATTTTTGAATTTTTAGCGCGTGCATATTTTTCATTTTTCTAAATAATTTATTTAATAAATGGAAAGGAAAACTTGTAAATGATAGTAAAATTAGCGAATATCTGAAAATTTTGTGCATTTTTTAAAAGAAAAAAATTAATATGAAAATAAAAAATTAGAAAATTTGCAGTTATAGATTTTTGAATTTTTAGCACGTGCATATTTTTCATTTTTTTAAATAATTGACTTAACAAATGGGAAGAAAAACTCATGAATTATAGTAAAATTAGCGAACATTTGTAAATTTTGTGTATTTTTTAAAAGAAAAAAATTAACATAAAAAGAAAAAATTAGAAAATTCGCTATTATAGATTTTTAAATTTTCTAAAATGTGCATATTTTTCATTTTTTCAAATAATTTATTTTATCCAATAAAAGAAGAAGAAAATCTTGAAATTCTTAAATGCCTGCTATTTTCAGAATTATTTATAAATAATAATAAAATTAGCAAACATCTAAAAAATTTTTTCTACATTTGCATATTTTCCATTTTTTTTAATTTATTTAATAAAATAGAAGAGAACTTTTAAATTAAACTGAAATTAACAGAAATCTGAAAATTTTGTCCTTTTTTTTCTAAATAAATAAATAATTATTTTAAATTCGCACTTATGATTTTTCTAAATTTTCTACAAGTGCATTTTTTTCATATTTTTTTTTCAAATAATTTATTAGATGAAAAAAGTAATAATCGTTCAAATCACGAGAAAAACGTGAAATAAAAAGATTTTATTCACTTTCTTCAACACCTCCTCGCATGACTCGTAAATCCATATTATTAAGTTGTTTCCAACATAATGATATAACATTACAACTTCCACATTACCTTTATATTTATCTAAAAGAAATGAAATAAAAAAAACGCACAAGCGTTTCGCTCTTTGAGCAAAGGGTGACACCCCTTTACCAGTCGCATATGCAATAATCCTATGAATACGAAATCGCCTGGGTAAACATTGTCGGCACGCGTCACTCTGTGCACTCGCGATATTTCACGGATTAAGGCTGCGATGGCTTCATCCAAAGAGTTCTTTTTTCTTTTTCACGCTCTCTAATCGCATGACACCATCGAGATCGATGTTGCATTATTATTTTTTTTTCAACTTCTTTTTTTGTGATGTAAACATACAGGCGAATGCATTTTTTACCATTTTTACTCGACAGGAAGAAGAAAATCGCGGTGATGGATAGTTGATTTTAGATATCATTGCCTTGGAGTCAAAGGGGCGTAAGTCCTATTTTTAAACGTAGCACTTACGCCCTTTTGCTTCTAAGGCAACGATATACGTTTTTTTTTATTTTATAAATAAATCTTTGGAATAAAAAAAAAAGTTTTTAGAAAAATTTACAATTGTAGATTTTTGAATTTTTCGCGCGTTTATTTTTTATTGTTTAAAAAATAATTTATTTGTTAAGGAAAAAAAGGAGTAATAATTATAATTAATGATTAATAATTAATGATAATAAAATTAGCAGACATCTGACGATTTTGTGCATTTTTTTAAAGCAATGAATCAAAATAAAACAAAAAATTTCAAAATTTGGATTTGAAAATTTTTTAATTTTCTTTACTTGCATATTTTTTTTTTAAATAATTTTCCTGTGAAAACTAAAAGAAAAAAAAATTGTGAGATTTTTGCTACTTTTAATATTATAATTTAATGGGAGAAGAAAAAAGAAGATTTTTTTTCTTGGTAAGGAAATTATTTTCATATATTTTTGTTTTTTTTTCTTCGTTAATTATCATTGATATTAATTTTTTTTTACAATATAACGGTCTACTAGACTAAAATTATTATTAAATTGTTAATTAATTAATGCCATTCGACAAGCTCGTGATATGTACCCACAATTACTGATAAATCATGTAATAATAATAATAATAATGGGTAAATTACAAATTAAATCGCAGAAAAGAAATATTATTACGAGGAGATCGTTATCGAAGGCCGAAGCTCATTGAATTATACATTATTTTATACATTATTTTAAAGGCGCATATTTTTTCTTCTTTTTCTTCAAATTTATAAACATAAAACATGCTACACAGTTTTCACTCACTTCATGCACTTTCTTGGCAGTAAATTATCGGAAAAAAAAAATTATTTATAATATTTCATTCTTCAGAAGACGGGATTAACAGCCTCGGGGCAAAAAAACAATACAAAGTATTTTTTAATTTAACGAATAAAAACATAAAATGCAATGGGATTTTTTTTATGCTGATATGCGACAAAACAAAAGGGAAATTCACGCAATTCAATCGCAATTGATAAAGAGACACGCTTTTAAGTACATCCAAGACTCACACCTTTTTTTTTTTCATTAAAGTTATTTATAAAAAAATTACAGATTGGACGGATTTTAAACGAGTTAATCTCGTATTCTGTTCATAAATTTCATTTTTTCAACTGAAATAAAATTATTAAAATTAGAAAAATATTTGTATTAAAAATCAGTAATTCGACAATTTTTTTACACTTTATTCTATGAAAATTAGTGGATTTATTAATGAAAATTCTTTTGAAAAATATCTATTTAATATTGAATCAAATATTTCTTAATTTTAATAATTATCCCAGTTTAGTTACTCATTTATACGAATAAATCACGATAATTTCTTCTTTTTTTTTATTAAATGGTAACTATTAGTCTTTTAAATTTACACTAATACACAAAATTTACAATAAACTTGAATTGTGTCGTTTTTACACGGCTGATTGCAACTGATAATCAATAATTTACACGGTTGACAAAAAAAAAGAGGATAAACGGATAAGAAAACAGTTATTTTACTTTGATTCTTGTAATTTTTTCGCTTCTCTCTGGCAAAAAAAACAGAGAGAGGCTTCGATTTGACTTGAATCATGCTTGATCGGTTTTCAGAAAAAAAGGGGGAAAAAAGCGATGGGAAAGAAAGGAAACGATCGATTTGTCTCGCATCTTTTTTTCCCTCTCTTTCTTCAATTTTTTTAAATATCTGATCGCAATCGGGATCCCATGATTGTCGATTGAATTTTTTAGTTTGAGTTCACTGGGCTCATTTTTTCGTTTCTTTCACTGCCATTAATAATACATGGTTCATTGAAAAAATACTCTTCAATATTTCCTATTAAAAAAAAAAGCACTTGTACCTCTCACCAATCATGATTTCATTAGGCGGATTAATTAATAATTATTTACATAATACGAGTGACGTGGTAGGCAAGATGGCCAAACGTCCCACAATATCTGAATTTCACTTCATTCATGCAACACTCATTCATCTGTATATATTTTCACAAATTTCTTTCTCATTAAGACGGAGTAGAGTAGAGAGATGACTACATTATTTGCCTTTTTTTACAGAAATTTTTGAAATTCGTAGATTTATAAGAAAACATCAAGAAAAAATTTATTTATAGAAATTCTAATAATTTACAAAAAAAAAAGGTTTTTTAATAAATTCTCGTAAACCTCATAATTTTCAAAATATTTCCAAAATGAAAACCACGTGACTTTTATTTTATAATAATAAAATTAGCACATATTCGACAATTTATTGGATTTTTTTTCTACAAATAAATTTTTATGAAAAAAAAACAAAAAATTTGAATTTATAGTTTTTTAAATTTTCTATATATGCATATTTTTTTTTTTTTTTAAATAATTTATTTGTTTAAAACAATGAAAAAAGCAGAAATTATCAATCGTCTGTTTTTTTCGTTATCATTTCATATTTCATAATTTAGATGTAAAATTACTCCAGTTTTTATTAGAAAAAACAATATCTGGCCGATGATCTCTTAATCATTTGATCAATAACTTATTTACTAAAAATGATAATACTATCATCGTGTTATCATTTTCCCTTGAATTCTAATCTCAACTCTGTCCTCTACTTCGTCATAATCAAGGAAAAATCATGGTGGAAATATTCCAAATTGAAAATTCTTTTGTTATCCACAATTTTTATCGAATTTTTGAGCGAAAATTAAATCTCCTAAATTGCCTAATTTTCATCTCACCGAGTCTTTGAATCTTAATTATCATTTAAATTTGTTTTTCGATAAAGTGTCTTAAATTCTCATGGAAAGGGACTAGCCGGCAAGCTCGTGGGGGCCATTCGGGCCCAATTAAAAAAAAAGAGAAAATAATTAAAGGAGCCACTGATTTTTCTTCGGTTTCACGTCAAAAGGTCCTTGTAAAAGAGATCCTACCTCCTTTTATCAATATTATTTCATAAATGTCCCAAAAACTATTGATTTTGCGAAGAATCCTTCAGAAATCTCTTTTATAACCGATGAAATTCTCTGCAAAAAAGCTTTTTTGACATTTTTCTTTACAGATTTCTTGACATTTTTCTCGACAAATTAAAAAAAAAGGATCAATTTGACCAGGATCTTTTTTACAAGGATTATTTCAGTAGCAAAGAGGTGAAACGAGATAATTCTATTTTTTTCTCATTTAATTATTTGAAAATACGCTAGAAAATAATCGAGATAGAACAATGTTGCTCTGAAACTTTTTTCCAACTCTTGAAATTCTCTACAAAAAAAGATAGATAATATCGCCTTATCTCGCTTAGTTTCCGAGCTAAAGTGCACACGACCAATAGATGGACACTGACCAAAAGATGGACGGTTTCTATTATCGAGGATTTTCATAAAAAATGGATAATTCTTACACTTTTCACGTCAATTCCTGATTATTACATTCATATAGATTTATAAACTATTTATTACATACCGATTGATCGAAATTTAAAATCATACCACTGCAAATATGCAACTGTCCATCTATTGGGGGTTCAAGTTATTTTCCAGTTTTTCCTTGATTTTCTTTAATTATTTCTACATTATTCAAGTTTAATTGATTTTTAGTCGATTCATTGTATATTTTTCTGTACATCATTCTTTTCTGCAATTTTTCAACGTGATTTGCCTATTTCATATGAATTAATAAAGTCTAATATTTCCTTAACCGTCCATCTATTGGTCATGTTACCTTATCTCCTTAAAAAAGATCACAAAGATAAGTCGATTTATCCTGCTTTACCTCTTCACTACTGATTAGACCGGTTACCTTTTTTTTTAGCGCAATTGCCTTTTTTTCTTTTCTTTTTATGTCAGTCTCGGTTCATGTGATTGGCATTTTTTGCACATAAATCTTGTAGTTCGATGTGGCATGGGCGATACAATCGCCTGCAAACGCCTCGGTCAAACCAGTGTATTCATTAATAAATTGAGCTCACGAAAAGATGCACCAATTTGACCAGAAGACGACTGTTTTTTCTGGATTATCGGTCTAAGTGCCTCGAGTCTCTCGTAACACGACAGGCATTTGTTGTATCTGTAATGAAAGTAAAAGAAAAAAATTAAGAATCTGGGTTAATTAGTGCTTATATTAATTATATTCATTATAATTATATATATTCATTAATACTAATTATATTCATCGATTAATTTTGAAAATGATTCCATTGAAAAGCTGAGGGAATTTTAGGCGAACAACATGTGTGAAAATTCATTTTTTCAATTTTTGGAAAAATTTATTTTTTTGGCCAAGTTTTGAAGGGATTTTTCTTTTGAAAATCGAACAAAATTCACTTTTTCGACGAAATCTTCGGTTTTTTTGGTTGTAGCGACCTGGAATTGATTTCAAATGGAAGATGAGCTCATATCTCATCGATAAAAGTGGTTCAAATTTTTTTGAAATCAATTTTTCAAATATTTATAGGTCATTTTCTGAAAACCCTGTAATGAAAGTAAAAATTGAAAATCTGGGTTAATTAATGCCGGATTATATTTATTGATTATACTTCACTCTCAATTGATATTAAGTGAAATTACTACTTATGAATAATTTATTTATGATGATATTAATCCATAAATCACGGGTCATTACCTTTCTTCACGTGAAACATCTACTCCAATAGTGTGCAGAGGCGCCTCAACGTTCGACTTGATCACCGGGGCAAAGTTCCGCAGGATCAGCTTCAACGCTGCGGAACCAACAGTCACGTACCTGAAGCAAATGAAATAAGAAAAAAATTAGAAAAAAAGTTAGATTAAGAAAGAGGATGAGTTTTTCGATGAAAAGTTGCATTATACAGTTTTTCATGAATTTTTCGATTAGGAAAAGGATAAGTTTTTTTGATAAAAAGTGGCGTTATACAATTTTTCGGGAATTTTTAGGGAAAAATTATTTCGAAAATTGGGAAAAATGTCAAAGAGGGAAATATTACTGATTTTTAGAATTTGGGAGGAAAAGGGAAGTTTCTGAAGTTAAATTTAAGGAAAATCTGAAAAAATTACGATACAAAATCGAAAATAATTTTGGAAAAAAAGGAGTTTTATAGGAAAAATAATTTTGGAAATTCTTAAAAGATGTCAAATAGTGAAATATAATTGATTTTCGGAATTTGGGAGAAAAAGGAAAGTTTCTGAAGTTGAATTTAAGGAAAATCTGAAAAAATTACAAAAAAAAATCGAAAATAATTTTGAAAAAAACGAATTTTAAAGGGAAAATAATTTTGTAAATTCTTAAAAATCCCAGATAATAAGATATAACTGATTTTTGGAATTTGGAAGGAAATGACAAGTTTCCGGAGTTAAATTTAAGGAAAATCTAAAGAAATGTCGAAAAAAAAATCGAAATAATTTGGAGAAAAACGAATTTAATAGAAGAAATAATTTGAAAGGTTTTTAAAAATCTCCGATAATGAAATATAATCGATTTTTTGGAATATTTGGGAAAAGGAAGGTTTCTGGAGATAAATTTCAGAAAAATCTGCAGAAATTTCGAAAAAGAAAATCGAATTAATTTCGAAAAAAAATCGAAATAATTTTGAAAGAAATCGAAATAATTTCGAAAATAATTGAGAAGTTTCTGAAAAATCTCAAATAATGAAATATAACTGATTTTTTAAAAATTCCCGTAAAGGAAAGTTATCGGAGTTAAATGCAAGAAAAACCTCACGAAATTTCGAATAAAAAATCGAAATTTTTTCTCAAAATAATTTCGAAAATTCTAAGAAATCTAAAATATCGAAGTATACCTGTTTTTTTTTCTAAATTTTGCCCTAATCATTTTTCACGTAGAATTTAATTCTCTACAAAAATGGTCTCTTCCTAAATTTCCCTAAACTCAACAATTTCCGAGATATTCGCAAAAAACCTCCAGAAACTCCCAACTTCCTCATTTTCTACCACAATTATTTATTGCTTGGGAAAGGAAAAACTTTTCATGTCGTCCACATATTTAACTCGTAGAAATACACATGTATTACAACGTTAACCCACCCACTGTGTTACGCCTTGTTACTTGATAACCCTTTTATTATGCCGTAACGATACTAATAAATAATGTGTGGCACGCGAGGCATTTGCACATTCGATTCGCTCGAATTTTTCGACTCTCCGATAAAAAGGGTTTTATTCGGAAATTATTGTTGAATTGGGGTTACCCGATCACCGTGACTGATTTTAATGGGAAAAGTGGGAATTTTACGTGCACTTTTTCGTATACTCCACTTTTTCTGTATCTGATTTTCTCCTCAAAAGAAGAAATCTCCCGAAAAAATGGAGCGATCTGAAAAAAAAATCGATAAAATGTGTTCAGAATATTTTTTTCAAATTTTTTTTTGCGCCTCTGATTTCTATTTGAATGAGAACAGTTAAGAGGGTGTGAAATTTATTCATCACTGTCATTTTTATTTTTTTCTCACGCATTTGGGTCATACATGGACCAACAGCATGACGAACGAACCGTGAAAACGTCGAGTAGTTATGCAAACTCTAAAAATTAAAATGTTCAGCCCATTGAAAATGACATATTAATTGACTTTTTCTTTTTTTTATACATTCACCTTACTCTTGAATTTTCAGGATGGAAAGAATAAGAAATAACAATTGCAATGGTGCGAAAATTGATAAAATTGTGCAAAAGATCCATCACCAGGGAAAGGTGGGGTAAAATGGACACTCCAATTGTTCGAGATAGAAATTTTCCAATGATTTCATTGAAAAGCTGAGGAAATTTTAGGCAGAAAACATGTGTCAAAATTTATTTTCTCAATTTTTGAAAAAATTTCCTTTTTTGGCCAAGTTTTGAAGGGGTTTCCCTTTTGAAAATCGAAAAAATTCACTTTTTCGGGGATATCTTCGGTCCTGTTGGTCGTAGCGACCTGGGGTTGATCTCAAATGAAAGGTGAGCTCATTTCTCATCGATTTATGTGGTTCAAACTTTTTTTAAATCAATTTTTCAAATATTTATAGGTCATTTTCTGAAAAATCAGTTTTTGCTCTATAAGTACTTGAAAAAATTGATATTTTCCTTTTTGAGCCCCATAAATCGATGGGAAATGAGCTCACCTTTCATTTAAGATCAACCCCAGGTCGCTACGATCAATAGAACCAGAGATATTCTCGAAAACCTGAAATTTTTCAAAAACAGAAGAGTTTCACCTTTAAATCTCGCGCTAAAAATGAAATTTTTAAAAAATTCCAAAAAAGAACTTCTTACATATGATTTTTATGGGAAATTTCCTCAGCTTTCCAATGGAGTCATCAGAAAAAATCTATCTCCAATATTTCCAGCCATTTCGAGTAAATTTCATAGTATAAAATACTAAAATCAAATCGTGTCCGTTTTACCCCACCTTTTCCTATATTTATGGACATTTTACTCTATCAGGATTGCAATCGCTGATTCTTCAAACTTCTGGATTTTAAAAGGTGTACTCTTCTTTTTCTCTTTTTTTTCAATGAAACCATCAAAACTTTTGGAAAACAATATGATTGAAAAAAAAATACCCGTAATAAACTCCAGGAAATTCCACAACAGCTGCTAACCAGTTGGTAATTAGTAAAATTCACATTTTTTTATGGGGGTTCTGTCATGATTGACGCTCTCTTACAAGTAAAGGGGCTAATTTTCAGGTTGGCTGGCTTTTAAATTAACCGGATGCACCTCCACTGACATCCCTGTGGGTGATTAAACGCCGTTTTACCTTTTTTCCCTGACGAATGAAACGAAATTATAAGAATTCTTCCTTTTTTTTTTGAGCATGTTTATGGTGTTTTATGCAATTTAGTATGTCAAATGGTACTTGAGGGACAGCGGGAGGAAGTTCCAGTTAAGGTTTTCGGTAACAGCTTGTGCTTGGTCATAAAACAATTCTACAATTCTATAAACGCATATGAACAGCGAGAAATTGTTTCTATTTTCGAATTTCTACTCGTTCTCACACTAGTTTAAGGATATCTTAAAAGCCGTTAGGTTTAGAGAAAAAAGTCAAGATACCTTTTTTGTAGCTCATGAAATTCCCTACAAAAAAGGTCTCTGGACATTTTTTCCTAAATCCAACTGCCTTTTATATATCCACTGTTAAAACCAAATTTTCCATTTTTTTCTGAATAAAAGTAAATAAATGAAAATCCTTCCTACTTGTCATTACTATTTCAAGAATATCTCAGAATCAGTTAGGTTTAGAGAAAAAAGTCAAGAGACCTTTTTTGTAGCTCATGAAATTCTCTACAAAAAAGGGTTCTTGACATTTTTTCCTAAATCCAACCGCCTTTCATATATTCACAGTTCAATAAAAAATTTTTCTTTTTTTAAAAATAAAATGAATTTTAAAAAAATCGAAGAGCTTCAGTAATACGATTTATCTCTCCTCCACTCATAAAAAAAGGGGTCATCGGCATATGCACAGTGGTACTACGAGCCCTTTTCGACGTGAAAAAAAAGTTCAACGCAATCCATCGAACAATGGAGCTCGCGTACATTTAAAATTTGCATCTGTCCCATGGGTCTTCCCTCATTGTCTTGGCTAATTTTCTCAGACACCCCCCATGATCCCTGAATTTCAAACTCGACGTAAATTAGCCATTCCCATTTTACGGACTCTAAAATTCACACGTTTCAATACATATATACATATACCCACAGAAAGAGAAGAGTGTTTTTTTTCTTCTTTTTTTTCAATTTGCCTTTCTCTACTTTAATCTTTTAATGCGAAACAGGAGCCTCTTCATGTCATCGAATTGAATATCATATTCGCGAGTGAATTGTTGCCCCCCCCCTCCTCCCCCCTCCTTATTTGAATGGAAAATTTTCTCAATAGTACTGCAACAACTATGCAGATGATGTTGCACGTTGCGCAAACGTGTTTGTAAGGTCGATATTGCCATAAAAGGAATGGTATACACCTTCGCACTTAATATTCTCTCATAATTTCAATATTTCCCGAATTCCCTGCGAGTGAATAATGCTTCAACGTATTTTTTTAAATTTTTTTAATGGGAAAAAAATTCATTTTACGCAATAAAAAAAAGAATACAACTATAAATTTGGAGTGCAGACTTTCTCCTCATCTCCAACGCAATGAAAAAAAAGGGGAAAAAAATAAATAAATAAAAAAAAAACGAGTTACAGTATGATGAGTCTTGTGGTTTTCGAAGAATAAACCGCAGAAACACTGCAGAGAGATTCACGTGGGACTCTCTCGTGGTCTCGTAACTTTCGTAGTCATCGTGACTTTGAATTTTTCCTTTTTTTTTTCCTTTTTTGTTCTCTCTTTTTTTCTTGCGAGGGAAAAAAATATTGTGAACTTTACTCACATTTCGTATTTACTCTGCAGAAGATCCGCTATTGGCCTCAGAAGGGAATTGCACATATCGAGATTCCACATTATTCTGCAAAAAAAACAGAGAAAGCAATGAAATTAGAGATTAATGAGAAAATAATCTGCGAATAGAGGTTTTTTGTTTAACTTATGAAAACATGAAATGCAATGGGATTTTTTGTGCTGATATGCAACGAAACAAAAGGGAAATTCACGCAATTCAATCGCAATGGATAAAGAGACACGCTTTTAAGTAAATCCAAGACTCACACTTTTTTTTTTTCATTAAAGTTATTTATAAAAAAAAATAAAAGATTGAACGGATTTTAAACGAGTTCATCTCGTATTTTGTTCATAAATTTCATTTTTCAACTGAAATAAAATTATTAAAATTAGAAAAATATTTGTATTAAAAATCAGTAATTCGACAATTTTTTTACACTTTATTCTATGAAAATTAGTGGATTTATTAATGAAAATTCTTTTGAAAAATATCTATTTAATATTGAATCAAATATTTCTTAATTTTAATAATTATCCCAGTTTAGTTACTCATTTATACGAATAAATCACGATAATTTCTTCTTTTTCTTTATTAAATGGTAACTATTAGTCTTTTAAATTTGCACTAACACACAAAATTTACAATAAACTTGAATTGTGTCGTTTTTACACGGCTGATTGCAACTGATAATCAATAATTTACACGGTTGACAAAAAAAAGAGGATAAACTAATAAGAAAACAGTTATTTTACTTTGATTCTTGTCATTTTTTCGCTTCCCTCTAAAAAGAGGGAAAAAAAGAAAAAAAAAAAAAGGAAAATTTAATCAATGAAATTGTAATGAATAAACTTACGGTTTAAGATTGAGTACCCCAAGAAGATCAACAATCACAGATAGATCATTCATGGCAACTGCAGAATCAATGGCTGATTTCATGTCTTTATTGTGCCAGAGCGAGTAAATAATTTGCAACGCTCTGTGTCTATTAGTTAACACAGCCATCATCGAGTCATGTCCTCTCATCATGCTATTAATTACTTCAGCCTCTGACATTTCTGGAAGTCCCTGATTGCATCCTAATCTCGCTGTCCCCCCATAACTATTCGGTAAAAAATCATCGACATCTAAACCAACAGCTTTATCTGGTGTAATTGGTACAAAATCATTTTTCTCAGTTGCCTCAACACTTGTCCTCAATTGTTGTACTCTTATATCAACTTTTTGATTTGGCTGTACTTGTGCACGATTTTTTTTTACCCCAGAATTTCTCGCTGAAAGTGCACCAGAATTAATGAAATTCCGAGCCATAGATGAACGTGTTTGTCCTGTATTTGGCCTGTTCAAGGCTGGATCTGATGGACTGTGTCTAATACTTGTATTAATTTGTACTGGAAAATCACTGTCATATCCTTCACCATCTCTGCAGCTTGTTTGACGTTTTAGAAAGTGCTTTGGTGAATCTGGACTTGGTGCACGTGTTTTTGACTTTCCATCACCCATAACTGGTGATACTGCTGCCATTGGTGCAACACGTGATGTCAGAGTTGAGTTTGAACGTTGTGGACCCATTGGATGATTCGAGTTATTTACTAAAAGATCAAAAAAATGATAAATTTATTTAGCAAAGGAAAAGTATTAGGCATTGCAAATCTAAGGGAGATAGAGAAATTTTCGAAGAGATCTTTTTTGTGGGGAAAAATGAGAGCTACAAAAAAGGTCTCTACAATAATTTCTCTATCTCCTTTATTTTCAGAGATATCTTTAAAAAACTGAAGTGGTAAAAATATTCCCTATTTTACTCGATTTTTCATTTAGCTTGATAAATTCATTGAGCAAAGAAAAAGTAATAGGCATTGCAAATCTAAGGGAGATAGAGAAATTTTTGAAGAGACTTTTTTTGTGGGGAAAAATGAGATCTACAAAAAAGGTCTCTACAATAATTTCTCTATCTCTTTTATTTTCAGAGATATCTTCAAAAAACGAAAGTGGAAAAGAAATTCCCTACTTTACTCGATTTTTCAATTAATTGATTAAAAAATGATTAATAAGGGATTAATACCTAATGATTTTTTGCCAATAACTGGCATAATACTCTGCTTCATTGGTGGTACTTGTGCAAAATTTTTCCCATTTTTTGCCACATTATTGGCCTGTAAATTTGCCTTAATTTGACTCGTTGAAGTAAATGTGTGCCTCTGAAGTGGTGGTGATGATTTAATTGGATTGACACGTACTGGCACTGGTTTTGTGAATGACAGACTTGTTGGATGACTTGATGATGTTTGTGAGAGGTCAATGACACTGTCAACTGTACCAGTGTTTAAACTCGTCATTGAGGTAGATAGGTTCTGTATTATTTGTGGTTGACTTGGATCTGCAAATAAAAAAGAAAAAAAATATTAACATGAAAATCATCAATTTATTCGATTTAATTGATAAAATAAGAAGGTTGAGAAAAAAACACAAAACCCAAACCACGAACAAATTATTATTATTATGATTTATGATTAACAGAAACACAAAAGTAGTGCATCTATCCTATTTGTTGGCATAAATTTATGTTATTCATGATTTACTCAAATAAAAAGGTAATGAGACACATGCACCGGTATGAATAACGGTATTAACGAGAGAGAGAGAGAGAGAGTGAGCTTTTGACCTGCCAAACGACACTCACCTATGTCTTGAGGCTCCGGGAAAGCCTCGGGTTCCGGTGGTGGTGTGCGATTCACTGAAACATAGCGTGCAACATGCTCATTCAACGAAAAAAAAAATAGAAAAAAAAAGGACGATAGAAAAAAAAAAGACCGTTACAAACAGACACTCAGAGCTTCATTAGACATCAAAAGATGGGATTATTCGTTGGGATTGTTTCGAAAATTAGCACGATCAGTCGTGCAAAACACAGGGGAACAGTGGGCTCTATAGCACATTTCTTCTTCTCTTTTTCTCAGTAATTAAGTCATTTTAGGGAGTTTCGTTATCTAAGACAGATTTAATGGATAAAATCCCATGAATAAGACGTAATTTCGATTTGATTCGTTAATTACTTTAAGATCAGATGAAAATTTAGGAAAAAATAGTACATAATGAGCTTTTGCTAAGGAAAATCAGTTCTATTTTAGTATTTGAGATTTTTAGAAATTTTTTTTCAAATTTTTCAAATTTTTTTGTTGGAAATTTCTTTTAGAATTTTTTTCGAAATTTTCTCATATTAAACTTTTAAGACTTTTAAACTTTTAAGAACGTCCTGTATGAATTTTACAGAAATATCAAAAGAATCCAAAATGATAACGAAACTTCTTAAATAAATAAATCCCTTTTTTCAGATAAAACACTTATTTTTTTTAAGAATTATCATGAATTAATCATTAATTCCTAATTAGACGAATTAATCATAAACTTACGAGAACGATGAGGTTGAAATATGTCGTGATAATCAGTGACACTTGGTATTTCAGCAATAGTGACTTCGTCCTCAGGATCAGTGCCTGATTTGTCCTCTTCAATTGTTTTAACATTAATAGGTGCTTGTTTTTTGTTTGGACTTTCCTTTGAGAAGCTTTTTCTCGTTGGATTGCCATGAGCAAATTGTGATGGACAGCCAAACGGTTTTATTTTCTTCATATCACAAACAAACAATACAACAGCCGAACCGTTTGAGCTTGCACCAATTAATTGATTTTGGGCAATAGCAATGTCCTGGATTTTTCCCCAGCCAGTTGGTACAGTGTCCAATGTACGTGCAGGCTCCCAACCGTGGACCTTAAGGACATCTTGACATCCAGCAAATAGGCATTCACCACCTTGGCTAAAGTGGAGACAGCGAATTGCTCCAACGTTTTGTTCGGTTGATGAGACGAGTTGGAAAGATTCAAGATCCCAAAAGTTGACGGTTCTGTCTGCTGAACCACTGGCCAATAAAAATTCGTGGGGATGAAATTCTACGGTTGTTGCGGAACGTTTGTGCTCGGTGAATTCCTTCAATTGTCTTCCTGCACGTAAATCCCATAACTGGAAAAGAAAAATTTATTTGTGAAATGGAGATATTTTAGGATTTTTTTTATATTGTGATGAAAATTTTGGGGAATTAGGGGGAATGTTCGAGATAGGGTTTTTTTGATGATTTCATTGGAAAGCTGAGAAAATTTGGGTTGAAAAATTTGGGTTAAAATTCATTTTTGAGGGTTTTTCGAATATTTGACGTTTTTAGAGGGAAATTAAGGTGAAAACCCTTTGATAATTTGAAAAAATTGACTTTTTTGGGGATATCTCAGGTTCTATTGGTTGTAGAGATCTGGGGATCATCTCAAATGAAAGGCGAGATCATTTGCCATTAATTTATGCGGTTTTTATCATGAAAATATCAATTTGTGAAGTATTTATGAAGAAAAAAAACAGATTTCTATGAAATTGTTTATAAATGCCTAAAAAATCGATAATTTTTTTTTGCAAACCCCTTAAATTGATGGCAAATGATCTCACCTTTCATTTAAGATCAATCCTAGATCTCTACAACCAGTAGAACCGGAGATATCCGCAAAAAAGTGAATTTCCCATAAAATGGAAAGGATTTTTCAAATTTTCCCAAAAAAATTAAAATTTCAAAAAATCTTGAAAAATCAATTCTGACCCATGTTTTCCACCTCAAATTTCCTTAACTTTCCAATGAAATTATCAAAAAAAATCTATTTCAAATCCCTCTCATTAAAATCCCCATTTTCCCCCTCTTTCCCTTTAAATCTCGAATTTGCCCCTTTTTGCCACGAAAAAAAAAAACAATTTCCTCAGCTTTTTAATAAAATCATAAAAAAAAATGTATCCCAAATCTCTCTCATTAAAATCCTCATTTTCCCCCTCTCTCTCTTTAAATCTCGAATTTTCCCCTTTTTCCCCACGAAAAAACAATTTGAAATTTGAAAGAAGCCTTTCAACTTCAAATTTTTCCCCCAAAAAATTAAAATTTCAAAAAATTTAGAAAAATCAATTTTGACCCATGTTTTCCGCCTTAAATTTCCTCAGCTTTTCAATAAAATTATTGGAAAAAATCTATCTCAAACCCCTCTCATTAAAATTCCCATTGTCCCCCTCTTTCCCTTTAAATCTCGTCTTTCCCCTTTTTTCCACAAAAAAACAATTTCCTCAGCTTTTCAATAAAATCACTAAAAAAAAAATGGATCTCAAACCCCTCCCATTAAAATCCCCATTTCCCCCTCTTTCCCTTTAAATCTCGAATTTTCCCCTTTTCCCCACAAAAAAAAAACAATTTGAAATTTAAAAAGAAGCCTTTCAACTTCAAATTTTCCCCCAAAAAAATTAAAATTTCAAAAAATTTAGAAAAATCTATTTTGACCCATGTTTTTCTCCTCAAATTTCCTCAGCTTCCCAATAAAATCATCAAAAAAATTCTATCTCAAATCCCTCTCATTAAAATCCCCATTTTCCCCCTCCTTCCCTTTAAATCTCGAATTTTCCTTTTCTTCCCACAAAAAAAAACAATTTTCTCACCTTGATCATGCCCTCCTCCCCAGCACTAGCGATCCACTGTCCATCAGGACTGAATTTCAAGCTATTCACAGTCTCATCATGCCCCTTATACGTAAAAATACATCCTTTCCTCCTAATATCCCACAGTTTGATCCCAGTATCCGAGCTTCCAGAAGTCAGTAGTTCCCCATAAGGATGAAAGTCCATGCACTTAATCCCAGCCTTGTGTCCAGTTAGTGTCCTAGCCAATTTAGCATGCTCCAGGTCCCAAATCTTCAGTGCACCAGTTTGTGACCCAGCACAAACTAAATCCTCAGTTTGCCCAAATCTCACACAATCAATAGGTGTTGTATGACCACTCAAACTCATAATACAGCTTTGTTTTCCAACTGCCCATAAATTGACTTTTTTGTCGTCACCACCAGTCACCAAAACACGTCCAGATTTGTGACCAAGTGCCAAACAATTGACGTTTGACGTGTGTGCAACAAATTCCTCTGAAAAAAATAAATTACAAAAATTAATTCAACATTTTTGAAAAATCAGAAAATCAAAAAAAAAAACCCTAAAAAATAGAAAAATCATAAAAATACCTCTAGAAATAGAAAAATCATGAAAATACCTTTAAAAAATAGAAAAATCATAAAAATCCCTTTAAAAAATAGAAAAATCCCTATAAAAAATAGGAAAATCCCTTTAAAAAATGGAAAAATCATAAAAAGACCTTTAAAAAATAGAAAAATCATGAAAATACTTTTAAAAAATAGGAAAATCATAAAAAGACCTTTGAAAAATAGAAAAATCATAAAAATACTTCTAAAAAATGGGATAATCATAAAAATCCCTCTAAAAAAGAGAAAAATCATGAAAATCCCTTCAAAAAATAGAAAAATCATAAAAATACTTTAAAAAAAAAGAAAATTCGTAATAATACCTTGAAAAAATGGAAAAATCATGAAAATACTTCTAAAAAATAGGGAAATCATAAAAATACCTTTAAAAAATAGAAAATTCATAATAATACCTTTAAAAAATGGAAAAATCATAAAAATACTTCTAAAAAATAGAAAAATCATGAAAATACCTTTGAAAAATAGAAAAATCATAAAAATCCCTTTGAAAAATGGAAAAATCCCTTCAAAAAATAGAAAAATCATAGAAATTCAATAATTAAATCAACTTACGAAGCTTCCAGGATCTTTTTGTAGACGAAGCCATGTTCCTGATGTTTTGGAATGTAAAATTCCCCCCAAAAAAGCAAAAATTCCCCCAAAACCACTTTGAAAACTTCAAAGAATAAAATTCTTTTTCCTCGAATTTCTTCTCAACATTTTTACAGACTCTTCCACTTTATTTCAAAAGTTCACTTTTAACCAGTTTTTAAATTTTTTAAATTTTATTTTTTATTGTATATTTAATAATTGTGACGTATAGGATAACCGTGAAAAAACTGAGCCATGGCACACACGAGGACGAGGCCTTCCACTCACTTATTCAATTATTATAATCAAAGAGAATTAACCAAAAAAAAAGGAAAAAAAAAGTCACCAACACACATATACACACAAACAAACAAACACACACAATTTACCACTTCTTTTTGACAAAAACTCGTCTTTCTCTCTCACTCATTCGTTTACACAGTTGCATCTCATTTTTTTATTTCTTCAATAAAATAAATAAAATTCTCTTCAACTTCAAGTTTTATTATTATTATTATTATTGCAAATGTTTAATGTGTTCCCTATGTCCATCTGTGGGTAGAGTACGAAGTCGTGTGCAGTTGGTGTGACGTTGATGAAAATATATCGAAGAATAGAGAGAAGTGAGCGGGTGATGTGTTTAACCTCAAACACACACACACATACACACACACACATATATAAAGTCGTTCTGGCCAATGGAGTAACCTCGGGAATGCTCGGAAATATTCGGCTCTCATGCTGCAACATTTAAATTTCAGCTTCGAGTCGACTTCGGAGTTTACCTCTTTGGCTAGTTTGACAATATATATATGTATATGTCAATATGTATGTATATTCGTACTAACGAAAGAATCGACACGGAGAACCGTAGTGGGAGCCTAGCTCCTCACGTCGATTCTTTCGTTAGTACGACAATATATATGTATACATACTCATGGAGAGATAGATATAGGTACATATACGTTTATTATAACTAGATATAGTCAACAAAAAATCTTTTTTTTCCAACAATTCAATGGTTTTTTGTTTAAAAAAAACTGAATAAAATTATTGAGAAATGAAAAATAAATTTATAATAATAATAATATGAGAAATAATGGAAAAATGTGAAAAGTGATGGGAGAGAGAGAGACCACACACACACACATATACATTAATCAGTTAAGATGGCGCCACTTTTGAACAATGATATGGAAATGGGGAAAAACACGTTGGGAAATCCATTCAATTCAATTTAATTCAAAAACACAGATAAATAGAAAAAAAAGGGGGAATTTCTCGGGGATTTAATGTTGTGTGTGTGTGAGGATGTGTGTATGTATATGTGTGTGTGTGTGTGTGTGTGAGTGTGACGCAAAATCTTACCGAATAAAGAGTGAGATTGTCGTCATGTTTTAAAAAATAGGATTAAATAGATGTTAATTGGTATTACGGGCTTCCGAATAAGGATATCCTACGTAAATTAAAATATTCTTCTCTATTTGTTGCAGTTTATAGCGGCTTTGGTTCAAATTGAGGTCTGAGTTTGAATTTTGGAGGGGTAAACTCATTGATTGATATCAGCTGATGTTTACTTCGAGACTTTTCGAATTTTTTGAATTCTTTTTGGAGTGAAAAGACGGTTCGTTGCTATGTTTCGTAATTTTTGGAAGATTGGGATTCGAAGATATGCTAATTATGTACAAGGACAGGCGCCTGAGCCCAAGATTCGAGAATACTTTTATTATATTGATCACCAGGGAATGGTATTGTCAAATTTAAATAATAATTAAAAATAATTAATTTTTTGATTAGAAAAAATCGAGAATTTTTTTTTTTTTAGGTTTTTGGGAATTTCTTGGAATTGGAGGGAGATACGAAAATTTTTGATGATACCTTTTTTTTTAGGGGAGAACGAGAGCTACGAAAAAGGTTTCCATGATTTTTTGTGTATCTCTAGTAGTTTTCGAGATATTATTAAAAAACTGAATTACTCCAAAATTTGATGCTAAAAAATTTTCAATTTCAATTTTTTAGTTTTTTGAGAATATCTCGGAAATCATGAGAGGTATGGGAATTTTCAATGAAACCGGTTTTGTAGAGGAGAACGAGAGCTACAAAAAACGTTTCTATGACTTTTTTGTATCCCCAGTCGTTTTGAAGATACTATGAAAAAACTGAATTACTCCAAAATTTTTAAATAATTCAAATTCCTTCAAATTTTTTAATTTCAATTTTTTTGTTTTTTGAAAACATCTCAGAATTTATTTGAGATACGAAAATTTTCCATATTTTTTTGTAGGGAAAAATAAGAGCCACAAGAGATATTTCCATAATAATTCATAATAATAATAATAATTTCCATAAATAAATTCCTTTTTCGTATCTCCAGTATTTTCCAAAATATTCCCAAAAAAAAACTGAAGTACTCCAAAATTCAATTATTTAATTCCACTTTAAAAGAATAATTTTATAAAGAAAATTAATCAAAAAATTAATTTTATAAAAACTAATTTCACTTAAAAAATTTATTTTCAGTTATTTCTAGACGATGCTAGGATGAAAAACTTCACATCCTGTTTCAAAGGTATACAAATGATGAATAAAAATTAGCTACTTAAGCATTGATTATCAGTTGTGTCAATCACACAAGTAACACCGGTTTTAAAATCAACTAGAATCGATTTATCTTTTCATTAAAAGCTTCCACTCGATTCCTTTCATTTGATAATATTTGAAAAAATCAATAGAAACCCAGAAAAAATCAATTCACTTCGCTCCTCACAAAAAATCCTTTTTAATAGAATTTTTTTTATTATTAATTTTTTTCTTTTAATTCAACAGAAAAAAAGTTTTTGACGTTTTTTTTCAAACGACTGAAGCGAAACGATACCGATCGATATACTGAAGACTTTCCATACCTGTCGCTGTGTGGAAGGGAAAGGAATTTTGTTCGATGCGATGATTTGCCCATAGTCTTCACCCACGTATTAAAGAGTTCTGATAACTTGGATTTATTCAGTTATGCACATGCTGATGACATGTTAGTCGTAAGTTTCTTCAAATGTAAAAAAAAGAATTTCACTATTTCAAAATTTGGGAAAAATCATTTTTTTAAATTGAATTTTACTGCAAAGAAGTAAGAAGTTTCTATCAATTTTTCATATTTCCAGTATTTTTTGAGATATTCTTTTAAAAAAACTGAAATACTCCAAAATTTCATGCTCCAAAATTTTGAATTTTAAATTTTAAATTTAATTTATTTTAATTTCAATTTTTAATCTAATTTTATTCATTTTTCATTTAATTTGATTTAATTTCAGTTTTTAATCTAGTTTTATTCATTTTTAATTTAATCGCAATTTTTAATGTAATTTTATTTATTTTTAATTTAATTTCCTTTGATTTCGATTTCTAATCTAATTTTATTGATTTTTTATTCTTAATTTAATTTTCTTTAATTTTAATTTTTTATTTTTATGAATTTTCTTTCTCCAGGTGCCTTTTGAACCTGATAAACTCTTCATGAGCATTAATTCTGGTCGAGTTTATCATCCGGGACCGGATAAAACTGGTGGAATAGGCCTAGTCCGTTCGAAGATTGCAATTGAATTCAGTAACTCATTTGAATTTAAAAACGGCGAAGAACGTGATCCAACTCATTTTACGTGGAGAGGAAGACGATACACATTAGACACTGATTGGTATCGTGATAAAGTACTGAAGAATGAGTTATCACAGATTTAATAATAATAAAAACAGGTTGTTTTAATTTTTGTAGATAGAGCGATTGTAGAGGCTACAATATATTCTCGATATTTTTGTAAATTGAACTAATTTGATTATTTTAATTTGATTAGTACGTGGAAATGTCAAATATTCGGGCGGTTGAGTCGTCTGAGGTGGTGAGGAGCTTGGATCCATCCCTAAAAGTCAAAAAATATATAGTTATCTCAAGAATCTTAGATAATAATTAGGGAAAAGTGGGATAAAATGGGCACACGTGCAAGTTTTGGTATTTTATGCTATGAAAGTTACTCGGAATCGATTGAAATATTGGAGATAGGTTTTTTCTGATGATTCCATTGGAAAGCTGAGGAAATTTGCCATAAAAATCATATGTCAAAAGTTATTTCTTTGATTTTTGCGAAAATTTCATTTTGGGCGCGAAATTTAAAAGTGGAATTCTTCGATTTTTGATTTTTTTTTTTTTTTTTTGGGAATATCTCGGGTTCTATTGGTCGTAGCGACTTGGGGTTGATCTTCAATGAAAGATGAGATCATTTTCCATCGATTTATGTGGTTAAAAAAAAAATTATCAATTTTTCAAGTACTTATAGGGCAAAAACTGATTTTCAGAAAATGGCTTATAAATATTTGAAAAATTGATTTAAAAAAATTTGAACCACATGAATCGATGAGAAATGAGCTCACCTTCCATTTGAGATCAGCCCCAGGTCGCTACGACCAACAGAACCGGAGATATCTTCAAAAAAGTGAATTTTTTCGATTTTCAAAAGAAAAACCCCTTCAAAATTCGACTAAAAAAGTAAATTTTTCAAAAAATTGAAAAAAAATAATTTCGACAAATGTTTTCCACCCACAATTTCCTCAGCTTTCCAATGAAATCATCAGAAAATCTCTATCTTGAACCCCTCAATGAAAAGACCCATTTTACCCCACCTCTCCTTATTCCACAACACAAAAAGCGAAATTTACCCAGAAATGAAGACATCTAGGATATCCTCAGTATGTCCCCATAAAGATTTGAGCAGTTGTCCAGTTCTTCCATCATAGCACCTCACAATACCATCCAATCCAGCTGAGAATAAAATTGGACCAGTGCCCTTCCAAATGAGCTTGCTGACTCCACTCTCCTGCGTGATTTTGTGCCTGACAATCTGTTTGGATGTGTCCCAGATGAAGATCTCTCCATTCAACGTTCCAGTAGCGACTAAATGGAGTTCAGGATCTTTGCAGAACGCCACTGCCTCCACCCAATTGTCTTTAGTCTCCACATCACTGCTCGCGCCTTCTTCAGCACTTTGAGTGCTTCCTTGAAGGTGCTGAAGAACTCCAACTATTTTTCCAGTCGACGTTGTGCTGAGAACTGTTTTTCCGTCAATTGCCCCTGAAATTATCAATTTACCATCGTGCTGGCAGTCTAAGTCAGTTATAGCTGCGGAATGCGCCACATTTGGGAGAATTGTCACGTGAATTGTTCCTTCTTTCAGGTCCATTACTCGAATCGCACCGTCTTCATAGCCAGCAACTAATTTTTTCCCTGAAACAGAAGAAAATGGAAAAATAAAAAAATTAAAGAAAAATAAAAATAAAAAGAAGAAAATGGTTTCATTGATATCATTACCATTATTTTTATTTCATCTTAGAAGCCAAGGGGCGTAAGTGCTATGTATAAGCATAGCACTTACGCCCCTTTGTTTCTAAGACGAGGATTTATTTTAACTTAATTTCATAACGATTATAAAATTTTTAGATGAATCGATTTTATTCCATCAGTTTTTTTTTTTTTTTTTTTAAATATGTCAGAAACTAAACGAGATGGGGCGATTTTTTTCTAGTCCTTTAATCCTATTTTTTAGCTCTTAAAATTCGATACAAAAGGGTTTGAAGTGCATTCGCTCTATCTCGCTTGAATTCCGAAATATTAGAACGAAAAAATACTGGTGAAATGAAATTTGTCTGGAAAACTTCATATTTTAATTTTTTTTAATGAGAAAAAAATTAATTTCTAACCATCAGCAACTATAGTTGCTGTCTCTGTTCTCTGTCCATTTCCTTGGAATATTTTGCAGTCTCCATTTGGGATTCTCCACATGTATATCTCTCCTTCAACACTACCAGCAAAGAGAACATTCGCCTGTTTGTGCCATCGCATCCACTGGAATTAAACAAAATCCGTGAAATTTCTATTTTATTAATTATCGGATTAATTTTCATTTATTTTGATTTAATACTTTAGTTGATAAGGATATTGGAAAAATCATTAACAACATCAAATTATTGTCAAATCGATATTTGACAATAATTCGATGATATTAATGACTTTTCCAATATTCCTATGAACTAAAGTATTAAATAAAAATTCATTAAATTCTTATTTTTTTAATTATCGGATTAATTTCCATTTATTTTCATTCAGTACTTTAATTCATAAGGATATTGGAAAAATCATTAACAACATTAAATTATTGTCGAATCGATATTTTACAATAATTCGATGATATTAATGACTTTTCCAATATTCCTATGAACTAAAAGATTAAATAAAAATCCATAGAATTCTTATTTTATTAATTATTGGATTAATTTCCATTCATTTTTATTTAATACTATTAATCGATATTAATTAATAGTATTAATTAATACTATTATTTAATACTCTTAATCGATATTTGACAATAATTCGATGATATTAATGACTTTTCCAATATCCCTTCAAACTAATGTATTGAATCCTATTTCATTGTCCTTTGCAGAAATGCCTGAATAGAAAAAAACTTGGTAAAAAACACCTACAGTAGCATCACCGATGTTAAAATCCCAAACAATCGTCTTATCACTCATGCTCCAGACCTGGATGATCCCACTCATGTCTCCAGTAGCTAAATACGTGTTGTCTCTGTTGAATTCAACAAATATTATGCTGTCCTTGTGTCCAGTGCACTCGTGAATGACATCACCAGTTGAAGTGTCCCAGACATAAGCCATGTCGTCTTCTCCACCGGTCACAGCCAATTTTCCATCGTTGCTCAAAGCTCCACAGAATACAGAACCTGGGGAATTAGATTAATCATTAAAAATCAATAAATAATCGTCTTAAAGGTGATAATTAATTATGTATTAATTAATAATGCATTACTCCAATTTACTTGAGATTATTAAATTTTTCAGATAAATTTTTCAGATAACTTCATTTTAATCCTCAGTTTTTTTTGAGAATTTTGCGAAATTTAAGCGAGATAGAGCAATTTTTTAATTAGGTTTTTTTTATATAATTTCGAGAGCTACAAAAAGGTCATTAAAAGAACTGCTCCATCTCGTTTAGATTCCGAGGTATTTTTAAAAAATTCTGATGAAAAAATAAAATAGAAAAAATAGAGGCAAAGTGGACCTCCACTGCAAAAATGATCTAGGATTTTTTTTTTCGGAGTGAAGGACTCCATAAAAAAATCTGAAAAAATTTGGGAAGATGCTCCAATATATATACATCATTGCTGAATTTTTTCAAATTTTTTGAAGAATCTCTTCACTCATAAAAAAAAAATTTCAAATAATTTTCACCTGCAGAATCAATTTTGCTCCATTTTTTCTCTTAAATTTGTGTGAAAATTCAATATTTTTATTTACTTTGATGCTTGTTGAAGACAATGACAGCATCATCTGCTCCAGCATCTTCATCTTCCATTGCTGCATCATTCTCCAGTGCATCAATGACTTCATCCACATCTCCAACGTAAACCAGATCATCTTCGTCCATGTCTTCCTCGAGACCTGGAGATAGGGGGGGACTGTCTTTATTGTGCATCTGTGAATAATTAATAGGTTAATTAATTTTTTTCAAATAATCCAAAGATAATTTTGTTATAGTCTGATATTGATAGAGAAATTGTCAATGAAATTTGGAAATTTATGGAGTTTTATCAATGAGTTATCTGAATTTAATACCTTTTTGAGTCTAGAATGGGCTTAAACTATACTAGTAAATTAAATAAATAAATTAGTGGAGGTGCTTGATTAATCACTGGAGTAATGGAATCACCACGTGAGACTGAGTTATTGGAGTTTCTGTTGATAAAACAGCTGCAACAATTACTGCCATCTTCATGAAAAGAGGGTCAACAATAGAAAGAGAGGATGGAGATATTTTTGAAAAAAAGTGGGAATGATCCGCAGAAATATGGAAATTGTTGAGGATTTGGGAAAATGTTTGAGATATATTTTTATTGATGATTTCAATGAAAAACTGAGGAAATTTGCGATGAAAAACAGGCGTCTGCATTAATTTTTTAGAATATTCTGACAAATTCTACTTTTTCCAGCGATAATCGAGAATCTAGGCAGTGGCTAGATACACTCTCCACGGCAAATGTTCCGTAGAATCCGCGGTCATTTTGCCGTAAATACACGGTCATTTTGTCGTGGATCCATGGTAATTTTCCCGTGAATCTACGGATTTTCGTCGATGAAGCACGGACAAGGTTAATTGCACGACCCGTGAATACACGGTTTAGTACCCGTGAATTCACGGATCCTGAACCGTGAATTCGGTTAGTGAGGAGGCAGTGGATGCGTGGTTACACGTTTGATGCGTATGGGACAGTGGGTGAGGGAATGGGGGTGGGTGTGGGGGCAGTGGGTGCGTGGCTACAGGATAATGAAAGTATTTAAAACTTTTTCATTAACCGTGGATACACGGAGAATTGACCGTGCATCTACGGATATTGTTCCAGGGATGCAAGGAACAATTCCAGTCAGACCGGTGCTTAAACGACGAAAATCCGGAGATTCACGGGAAAATTCCCGTGTGATACACGGGAAAAGAATTCCCGTGTGATAAACGGGAAAATTTACTTATTTATCACACGGGAATTTTTTTTTCCCGTGTCCCGCACGGGAATTTTTTTCCCGTGTATCACACGGGAATTTCTCTTTCCCGTGTCCCACACGGGAATTTTTTTTTCCCGTGTGTCGCACGGTAATTCTTCTTTCCCGTGTCCCACACGGGAATTGTTTTTCCCCGTGTATCACACGGGAATTTTCCTTTCCCGTGTCCCACACGGGAATTTTTTTCTCCCGTGTATCACACGGGAATTTCTTACACAGCGATAATCGAAAATCTAAATCAACAATACAAAAATATGAAAATCGAGATATTTTCGGAAAATGTGCGAATGATCCGCAGGAATAGGAAAATCGTTCGAAATTTATGAAAATCCAGAATATAGATTTTTTAAAATGATTTCAATGGAAATTTGTGATGAAAAACAAGCATCGGTACCACTTTCTCAGGATTTCTAAGGAAATTCTACTTTTTTCAGCGATAATTAAACATTTGACTCGATAATACAAATAATATGACAATCACGATATTTTTGAAAATGTGGGAATAATCCGCAAAAATATGAAAATCGTTGAAAATTCGTAAAAATATTTCAGATATAATTTTTCTTTACGATTTCAATGAAAATTTGAGGAAATTTGCCATGAAAAACATGCATCAGCACTAATCACTCAGGATTTTCTGGAAAATCCTACTTTCTTTCAACGATAATCGGAAGTCTAACTCAACAATACGAAAATATGAAAAAGGAGATATTTTTCAAAAAGTGGAAATAATCCGCGGGAATAGGAAAATCGTTTGAAATTCATGAAAATCTAGAATATCAATTTGTTTGATGATTTCAATGGAAATTTGAGGAAATTTGCGTCGAAAAACCTGCATCAGCGTTAATGTTTTAGAATTTCCCAAAAAATCCCACTTTTTTTAAACAATAATTAGGGGTCTGCCTCCAAAAATCGAAATAAATTAAGCAATAAAAAAGCGCAGGGCCGATTTAAAGGTCTCCAAGCATCAATTTTGTTCAATTTCCCTTTTTTTCCACCTGACATCTGTTCAATTATTCGAATTAAATAACATTATTACCATAAATGTCAAGGAAGAACCTTTTATCAAGCCTATGATTGCGTGAAATATGAAACTATTGCTTATTTTTTTCGATCAATTACAATGAGAATGCCTGTAAAAATTCGATGAGCTCCATTCAAAGATGTTATGATAGTCACACTGAATGGAATGAAATGTTTCGAACTGGTACAAGGACATCAAGACTCGTTAGGATCACATGTGTACACGTTTGACGTTCCAAACACACTTTTTTCATTTTTTTTTTGTAATTCAGCTTTTGCTTTTCATTTTATCTGCTATATAAAAGTTAAATGGGCTCAAGTGGATACTAATACTTGACAATGGGAGAAAGTCTCTATGTGTGTCACACTAGCAATGAAAGTTTTCCTTGAATCTTGAAACAAACGATTTTTTTTGGCATTAAAAAATCAGTAAAAGTGATAAATCAAGATAATTTCATTAATCACGAGATTTTAAAAGATATCTCTGAAACTATAGGACATAGGGGAAATTATGAAGAGACCTTTTTTGTAGCTCGAAAAATTTTCTACAAAAAAGGTCTCTACAAAAATTTCTCTATCTCCCTCGGATTCTGAGATCATTTTGAAATAACGAAAAAACTCGCATTTCGTTAAAATTATGAAATCTTAAAACTTTTTTTTTGTTTTTTCAGTTTTTTGAAGGGATCTCGGAAACTAAGCGAGATAGAGCGATTTTGCAAGAATCCTTTTTTGTAGGTCTTAAAATTTTCCACAAAAAAGGGTTCCTGCAAAATTGCTCTATCTCGCTTAGTTTCCGAGATAATTTCAAAAAACTGTTGATCAAATTATTTTTTCTGGGAAATTTAATTTTTTTAAATTTCATTCAGGAAATTGTAAATCATAATTGACCGGAGAAAACAATTCAACTAATTTGTTACGTGAATAAGTGATTTACCCGAGAAATACAAATGTTTTTTTAATTGAAAAATAAAAATTAAAAAAAAATCATTTAACTCTAAGCGGAAACTGATGTTAGATAGAATTGAAATAATGATTAAAAAGAGATAAAATGAAGAATTGAAACAGTTATTTAGAACTCCCACAATATATTTTGTTCAACCGATTATAGTTACGCAATAATTCCCACGCATTTTAAAATGATAGTTTTGTATTTAATCATTTTCAGAGATCAGTATACACACAAACGTGACGACAATTTTCCCTGGCGCTTCCATTCAATCGAGAAAATACCGTTTAACGTTTTACGCAGAAGCCACCAAGACGGAATTATTCATCAATGGAGATACTTGGACGTTCCTGAGAAATGTATTTTATGCTTTTTTTTTTTTCTTTACTTATTTACGTATTTTCTGCAACGATTGAGGGGAAAATAGAAAGACAATTCCTCCCACGAGAAACGCCTCGTTTATTTCCAACGAATGGACACTTGCAGGAAAATTTCTGCATTTTTTTTGCACTTCAGGAATAAAACATTCCAATGATACTGAAAATAGCAGATTAATAATTTTTGGATTTTTTGTTCTTTTAAAGAATAACTTATTTGAAAAAGGCTTATTTTAAGACTTTATTTTACTTATTTTAAGGCTTTTTATGTTTAAGTTATTTGAAAAATGAAAAATATGTACATATAGAAAATTCAAAAAATTATAAGTGCGAATTTTTGAAATATTTTTTCTATAATTATTGATTTCTTTAAAAAAAAATCTGAAAAATTGTCAGATGTATGCTAATTTATAACACTTTTCCTTTTCTTTCAAGAAATAAATAATTCAATAGATGCAGAAAATTCAAAAATCTATAAGTACGAATTTTTAAAATATTTTTTAATAATAACTTATTTGTTTAAAAAAAAAGCAAAGAATTGTTAGATTTATGCTAATTTATGATGCTTTTCCTTTCTTTTCAACATATAAATTATTTAAAAAATAAAAAAAATATGCATATATAAAAAATTCAAAAAACTCTAAATGCGAATTTTTTAAATATTTTTTCTGTAATTATTGACATAGAGAATTTAAAAATTTATAAGTGCGAATTTTTTAAATATTTATTTTTTAATTATTGATTTCTTCAAAAAAAAATCCAAAATTGTTAGATTTATGTTAATTTCATTACTATATATTCCAATGCACTCAGAATTAATTCCTGAATTATCGAAAAAAAACTAAATCTAATTGGTAAACATGGATGAGAAAGTGTGTTGATACTCAATTAGCAAAAAAAACCGGTTAATGAATATTCATTCGCGAAATGATGAAATGATGTGTCTGTAAATTACATCTGGAGCAATGCGCAAATATCTCTAAAACTCGCCACTTTAGGAGGATGAACATCCAGACCTTTTTCGTAGAAAATTTCATCATTTGCAAAGAAGATATCTTCATAAATTCCGCTGAATCAAACGATTACGAAGGTATTCCTCGAAAACTCAATATTAAAGTAGTGTTCTAGAGTACGGTCCATAAAAAACCGGAAAAAATGAGGATTTGTAAGTTAGTTGCCAATTAATTGCTGATAATTCGGAAAAACGCGCTTTAATTTACCCGAAAAAGTGATTAAACTATTCGAAAGTCATATCTTCAGCCTGTGAATACCGGCAAAAAAAATTCGCATTTTTAATTTTTTAATGTTTTTTATTTCTGTAATTTCCATCGAAAAAATTTTAATTACTTCCTCAATGAAAAATTTGGATTTTTAAATTTTTCATTAGTTTGAAAATTAATTTTTTTTTTAACAAATTTTGATTACTATTGTAATTTAAAATTCGACTGATGGAATTTCATAATTCTTTTCTTTATCAAACTTATTAACATTTTTATTAGTTAAATTGAATTATAAATTTCATATAAGCGTCATTCAGATTGGATTAAATTATAAGTTCTTATTTGTGTTACATTTAGTTAACACTCTCAACCCAAAATTTTTGTCTGAAAGACGGTTATATTTGGGAAGATTAAACATAGTAGCGTTGATTTTATTATAAAATTAATTATTCCAATCAATTAATAAGTAAGAAAGAATCAAAATTTCGAATAAGAAAAAGAATCATAAAATTGCATCAGTCAAATTTTTAATTACAATAGTAATTAAAATTGTTAAAAAAAAAAATTAATTTTCAAACTAATGAAAAATTAAAAAATTCAAATTTTTCATTGAGAAAGTAATTAAAATTTTTTCGATGGAAATTACAGAAATAAAAAAAATTAAAAAATTAAAAATGTGAATTTTTTTTTTGCCGATCTCTGCTGCACAGTCAAAAATTATGAAAAAATTCAGAAAAATGTAAAAAAATATTATCTTTGATGCGGCATCGAAAAGTAAGGGTCTAACTGTGTACTCGAGAAGAGAATTGAAGAGTCAACGCTTCTTTAATTGCATTTCTAGAAAAATCATAATTATTGCCAAACAATGAATTCGAAAATTTGAAATCTACCGCCTCTTTCTAATTTACCCCTCAAGTGAAATTCTAAATATTCTTCAATACTCGCAATTCTCTTGTAACAAAGATGTTTCAGTATCAAATCCCAGTACTTAAAAGTGTTGTAAGTGACTATAAAATTACCAGGTTTACATTTAATTACTCCCATCTCTCTCTCTCATGAAATAATTCTGTTGCAAATTCATCCACAAAACTTTCTCACTAAAAAACCAATTTACCATTTTATAATGCATTATTTTTTGCTGTTTTTTTTGTCATGTACAACATCACTCGTGGTTTTGGAGAAAGAAAGTTTTTTATTATAAAGAGTCCAATTAAACTGCTATTTCAGCAATTCTTAATTTTAACGAAATAATCTCAATACGTCAACAAAAAATGACTTAAAATGTATGCAAAAGCCTAAATAAAGCCTGAAGCCACAAAAAAAAACCATAGAAATCGTAAAAACTATCTATAGAAAATAGTAGCAAAATGGACCTGTAAGTCAAAATGATTAGGGATTTTTTTTGAGGGTCAAGGCCTCCACCTAAAAATTTAAAAAAATTCACCAATAATCTTCACATATTGGAGCATCTTCCCAAATTTTTTCAGATTTTTTAATGAAGTCCTTCAGCCCAAAAAAAAATCCTGACTCAAATTGTCTTCAAAGGCCCATTTTGCCCCACTCTTTCCTATCTACTGTACTTAGTGTTATATATCGTTGCCTTAGAAACAAAAGGGCGTAAGTGCTCTGTATAAGCATTGAACTTACGCCCTTTTGTTTCTAAGGCAAAATTATTATGTTAATATAAAAAAAATTTAATTAAAAATGAAAAAAAAAAAATCTTTAAATTTAAAAAAATCAAAATACTCATCACGTGATTTTTCTGTTTTTTTTTGCAGATTCGTTTTTTTAAGACTCGATTGAGCGAGTAATTGGGTAGCAGTTGGATGCTGACCCTCACAGAGCCTCACAGTACCTGGTTCAAGGATATTTTCATCCTCAGTTCAAGGGATCGCCTTTCTTCACACCGCATAAATTGCCTTTTTTTCCTCTTTCTTTCTTTCTCTCTTTTTTTTTCTCTATCTTCTTCTGCATCCGTATAACTACGAGCCTGTGTTAAAAAAATCCACGGATGTTAGATAGGTTTCGATGATAAAATAGCCAAGTGAGAGGTGGGAAAGTCAGTGAGGAAAGGTAAGAGGCAGCAATATACACTGTTTTTCGACCCATCCCTACCCGGGTGGGTGCGTCCTGGGCAATACGAAGCAAAGAAACAGAAGAAGACACTGGAGATGAGTCTCTCGTGGCTCTTAGTGCATCGACTACTCAATTGTCATCTAGTGTACTTTGTGTTCTAACGATCTACTCATCGATACTCTTTGTAAACTAAGAATTGTTTTATATTTATTCTTGCGATTTATTTCTGCGGTCTTTTCTTGCAGAAGATGAATTACATTTTTTTGGGTAAATTAAATATTTTTAAAGTTATTTTTTTAAAGTTATTTTTTTTTAATTTATTTTTTTTAATTTATTTTTTTTTAATTTATTTTTTTTTAATTTATTTTTTTTTAATTTATTTTTTTAAATGATGAGAAAAAATTTTTTGACTCTTTTTTAATGAGAAATTTGATTTGCAGGTGTTTTATTGATTGCACGTGCTGAAGGACTGGATCCAATACTCGAGGAAAATCCGAGACGCTCTTTTCCAGCTAGAAGAGCAATTGACGGTACTCGGGGAAGGTAATTACAAAAAAATTGAGTAATGAAGAGGTAAAATAGGACAAATTGACTCATTTTTTTAAAATCATTTCTAATGGAATATCTCGGAAAATAATGGAGATACGCCTTTTTTACTCTTATACTGTTTTTTTGAGATTTTTAAAAGCTGAAAGAGAGGAATCGAGCGAAATTGCTCTATCTCGCTTACTCTCCAAATAGAGATGATTGCAAGAAACTAAATCTAAAAAAAAAATAGAACTATTCTGTTTTCCTTTTTTGTTAATTAATTCAATTTCTACTGCTCTATTTTCATTTTTATTTTTTTTGAATGAAGTTTTTTTTAGAATTTTTGATTTTAGCGTTTTTTTCGAGATATTTCAAGAATAAAAAAAATGGCAAAAGAAGGAAACTTATCCTATTTCACATTTTCGCTACTGAATTCAATTTCTTTTGCTCTATTTGTTTTTTCTAATGAATTTTTTATTGAAATTTTTAGTTTTAGGGCTTTTGGAAAATATTTAAGAAAAAAATGGCAAAAGAATGAATTTATCCTGTTTTACATCTATTTCTTCTTTTTTCTAAAAAAATGATAGAATTTTTCTGTTCTACCTTTTCGCTAATAAATTCATTTTTCATTTAAAAAAGAAAATAAATAAATAAAAATCAGTTTTATTCTAATATTTGAGATTTTTCAGAATTTTCGAAATTTTTATGAAATTCTTTTTTCGCTCCATTTTTTTTTTTTAATTTTTGAATCAATTTTTTATTGGAATTTTTTGATTTTAGGGCTTTTTATGTTCCCGAAGAGTCAGATGCATTTGACATTTACGAGGACGGAGGCCAATACGATCCCTATGCAGATACAACAGGTAATGATCGAAACAATTGGTGAAACTATCTAGGATAAAATGAAAGAGGTGTGCATTTCAGAGTCAATAATTCATTTTTTTTCCAGATTTCTCTGACATAAGAAGCAACGTTCCAGGTGAACCGGGGATAGACTATCCCTCGTACATGAGAATTCCACAAACGAGTTTTCAGTGCCAGGGTGACTACAGAGGTGAGATGAAATTCGTTAATCACCGGATGAATTGCATCACAATCCCAATCAAAGAGAATTGGTCATTTTTGGAAAATGATGACCATTCAGTGAATTCATCCACTTAGCTTATATAACGCAATAGCACTTTAATGGATAAATAATATCTTCTCCACCGAATTTCGTGACCCTTGAGACCTTCTCAAGGCTGTGATCTGGAGAAAGGTGGATGACCTCCGGGGATTCATTAACTACTTTCATCTTTAATGAGAAATTAGTATTGAGGAAACAAACGATTTTAAAATCATTAAAAATTACGTAACTTCAGCATTTTGTCAAATGTTATTTTTTCTCATTTGCAATGGAATAGTAATGATAATTACCGAATAATGAATCATAGGCAATTTAGGATTTTTTTAAAAATTACAAAAAAATTATAGGGAAAAGGAATTTTAAGTGAAAATTTTGTCGAAATTTCCTGGATTTTAAAATTCATTTCCTGAAGAAAAAATCTTTTGATTATTTATTTTTTATTTTTTATTATTTCTTTTGATTATTCATACGTGCAATAATTCATCTCCAATTATGCGCGTTTAAAAGTAAAAGTTGCATACTTTTTCACGTCATTTTGTAACGGACACATGCAACAATGTAGAAAAAAAAAAGTAAGAAAAATTGTTTTTTTGCTAGAAAATACCGGTGGGTCATAGTGTAATGTCGGTTAGTGTCTCGTTTTACTCTTTGTCACCTTTAAAGATCGATGTCAAGGATAAATCCTATAATATATATATATATACTCAATGTATTTTTCAATACCTATACGTCATCACACGACTCTCAGAGAGTTTGTATATCTGCTAGCATTTTATTGAGTTTCGTAATAGGTCAGCCCCGCCGAGTACTCGCTTCAATTCCTCCACAAATCGCGTCCCCACTCCCATCGAAAAAAAAAGTAAAAAAGGAAAAAAAAGTTAAGAATTTCACGAGACAACCGGTAAATGAAAACAAATATCATAACTTCACGATGTTCACGTAAAAATAATTATCTGCAATTAAATTAAATAAGAGTGAGAAAAAAGGGAAAGAGAGAAGGAGAAGAAGAAGAAGAAATGAAGCAAAATTGCGTAATAATTAGTCAAGACCTAAATTATATCTTCATTAATAAATTTCCCAATTGCGGAAATTAAATCCACAAAATAGAATCAAAAATCATATTTAAATCGTCGTTTTAGAGTCAAAGAGGCTTAAATCCTGTGGATAAGCTGAGCACTTACGCCCCTTTGACTCTAACTCAACAAACATTAATACACAGAGAAAAATGTTTTCTTAATTTAAGAATTTGCAGGGCACTTAAATTAAGTGACTCTTCTCACTTAAATCAAGTGAGTTTTCTCACTTAAATTGAGTGACTTTTCGCACTTAAGTCAAGTGACTTTTTCTTTCTTAACTTAAGAAAATAGAAGTCACTTAAATTAAATGACTTTTCACACTTAAATTAGGTAACTTTTCACACTTAAATTAAGTGACTTTTCTCACTTAAATCAAGTGACTTTTTCTTTCTTAATTCAAGAAAGTAAAACTCACTTAAATCAAGTGACTTTTTCTTTCTTAATTCAAGAAAGTAAAACTCACTTAAATCAAGTGACTTTTTCTTTCTTAATTCAAGAAAGTAAAACTCACTTAAATCAAGTGAGTTTTCTCACTTAAATTAAGTGACTTTTCTCACTTAAATCAAGTGACTTTTTCTTTCTTAACTTAAGAAAATAGAAGTCACTTAAATTAAGTGACTTTTCACACTTAAATTAAGTGACTTTTCACACTTAAATTAAGTGACTTTTCTCACTTAAATCAAGTGACTTTTTCTCTCTTAACTTAAGAAAAGAGAAGTCACTTAAATTAAGTGACTTTTCACACTTAAATTAAGTGACTTTTCTCACTTAAATTAAGTGACTTTTCTCACTCAAATCAAGTGACTTTTCTCGCTTAAATCAAGTGACTTATTCTTTCTTAATTCAAGTGACCTGCACATTCTTCAATTAAGTGACTGCACATTCTTAAATTAAGAAAACCTTTTTCTCTGTGTAAATAAATTAAAAAAAATCCATTTCTTTTATCAGGATATTACGCAGATGAAGAGGCAGGCTGTCAATTATTCCACGTTTGCGATGGTAATTTCCTCGTTTCATCATTTCTCTGTCCAATTGGCTCAATCTTCAGCCAGAAATTATTGACCTGCGACTGGTGGAACAAGGTAGACTGTTCAGCAACACGTAATTATCACAAATCGAATGCAGCTAGTCTAGTGACAGAGGCAGACGATGACGAGATTCTGCGAAAAGCCTACGAGATGACGAGTCTACAAACATCCCACACTGGCATAGTTAATACCAAGGACAGAGGACTTCAAAGAACTGCACAAGGTATCAATGATCTGCAAACAGGACCAAATCATTATGGTGATTATGCAGATGATCTGCCGGATGTGCAGTACAAATATAGCTCGAGATACAGCTCGAGCAATCATCGTGATCGTGAGATTGATTACAGTCCAATGATTGCCGAGGAAAATCAGCAGAATCCGAAGATCAAAGTGCACACGATCGGTCAAGATCACAAGAACGATAATCATTTTAATAACAATGACATAAGACCATCTTATGCACCGACTGTACCAACAGTCACAACGACAACTCGACGATTCTACTCGCCAACAGTGCCTACAACATCAGCGAGACCTATGTCGCGACATCGTTATGATCTAGAATTCGAAAGTTCCGATCATCTTTATTCAGCGCGAGGAAGAAGCAGAGGAAGTGCAGATAAAAACAGCGTTTCAACAACGGAATCTGCAAAACCGACTATCGATACGACAACAGTTGTCGTTGAAGTGCCCCCAATTTCAAGAGATTTAGTCAAAAAACCTAAGAAAACCGCTCAAAATACGGAAACCCACGAAGTTTTGACTCAAAAAGCGGAGATGGTGACGCAGTTTTCGACGATTGAGTTTCAGTCCCTTTTTTCTGGGGAGAATCACACTTTCGGGGTGGATGGTGATGAGAAATTCGATGGACCGGTTGAGCTGCCGTCAACCGACATCACTCCGCCTTTTTTCTACTATTCTAACGTTGATCAGCACGAAGCTATTGGGATCAGCAAAGTTGAGGAAAGTGGTCCATCGAAGAGTCGAGGGTTCATCATCAACATTCAGGGAAACGAAACGAAGCGGGATTACGCTGATAATGAGGTGATCAGCGTTTCTTCATCGACAACTGAGCATCCGCGTCTTTTGATAAAAATGGAGAATCCATTGGTTGAAGCTGATGTCAAGAAGATCGACAATGACAATGAGATAATCGAGCCTTCGAAGCTATTTCTTCCTCCTTTGTTGGATGCTTCAGGATCTAATGATTCTGTGGGATCTAATGATTTTGCAGGATCTAATGATTCTGCTGATGAAAATGCGAGAAAGATCCTCCCGGCAGCTGCAGAAAACCCAGAAGATTCAAGTGAAGCTGAAAGCGCTCCAAAAGAAGAGATCATTGATGAATTAGACGGTAATTCATCAGTTGGGTCATCATTTGATGAATTAGACGATGATTCATCAGTTGGGTCATCATTTGATGCTAATGCTGATTCTGATGACTCAGAAATTGGGAAAGAAGGGATAACAGAGGCGACTGACCTCCAAACGACTCCGACTTCGATCGGTGATTCCGAAACTGCTGGATCAAGGACTCGAGTAGTTAATGTTGCTACTCTCAATAAAGGGAAAGCGAAAGGCAGAGAAGCCGGTTCGATTTCCGCTCTAAGAAGTACGGACCAGTACCCACGGCCCTTTTCCCTAAAGCCGCAGCTTGCCGATCCGATTCCCTCGGCCTCGCCGTTCCCCGAAGCGAGATCGGTAACTCGTCAGAGTGAGAACCAAGGACAGAAAGATGAGGTGCTGGACCAATTGGCGCAAACTTTTGAACGAGTCGTTTACAGACCCGAAATGCCGATTATCTTCGATCTGCCGCATGTTACTAGGACGATCGACTTCAAGACTGGACGAGAATTGGGAAATCATGGAGATCATGAAGAAACGAGGTTTGATGGAGTTGGAATTGGAGTTACTGAGAAAGAGGACAGTGCAATAGAAACTGAACTTGTTCCTTCCATTGGATTTTCTTTAAATTCTGCTGCAGAACGCGAGGAATACGCGGAAGCTGTTCTTCGCGGTCTCTTCACTGATACGCCAGTCACGAGTATAGATATAGACAAGAGCACAGACAATCCAGATACCTGAAAGAAATAATTTTAATAAATTTATTTTTTAAGATTAAAGAAAATAATGTTTAATGTATAAATAGAATTCGAATAAATTTATATTTCCTGTATTATTTTTATTCCTTTTTTTAAATCTGTTTTCTATTTCTCCATGACGACACAACAAACCATGGCAACGTTTAAACGCTATTGCCTCAATACTTAACCCATTATTTAGTCACAAAATACTTTGAAATTAGAACGATGCTACTGTTGTTTAGTGAAAGTGATTGCTAAACGTTTTCTGTAGTTTTATTATTTTATTTTTTTTTTATTTTGGAGAGGTAAAAAAATATTTAATTAAGATGGACAAAGACCCGGAAGCTGAGGATGAGGAGAATGAAGAGGGAATTGAATCACCGACTAGTTCTACACTTGTATTGTCTCCTTCGATGACTATGGATTATCGGTAAAAGGCGTTTTTGATGATTTTAAAGTATTTTCCTTTGAAAATTCTTCTTTGATTAATTAAATTTTTTTTTTCTAGAATTTTGTGGGTTCGCAATAGAGTTATGAAGTTCCTGGGACTCAGTAATGACCAGAAACACTTATTCGATACATTAATTGAAGTACTTTAGTTAATTCAATGACTTAATTAATTATTTATGATTTTAAAAAATTGAATAATTCATTTTTTCGATCGAAATCGGAAAAAAAACTAATTTTTTGTTATTATTTCTTTTTTTAAGAGAAGTATTTCGGAAACTAAGCGAGATAGAGCGTTTTTTAAAATGATCTTTCTCTGTATAGAATTTGAAGAATTGAAAAAAAATGGAATTATAGGAATTGATCTATCTCGCTTAGATTCCGAATTAATTGAGAAAAATTTAAAAATTAAATAATTCAATTTTTCGATCGAAATCGAAAAAAATGATTTTATTTGATTATTACTTTTCTTAAAGAAATATTTTGGAGACTAAGCGAGATAGAGCGTTTTTTAAAATAATATTTCTCTATAAAGAATTTCAAGAACTGCGAAAAAATGGAAATATAGAAATTGCTCTATCTCGCTCCGATTCCGAATTAATTTTTTAAAAATTGAAAATGAGATAATTCAATTTTTCGATTGAAATAAAAAAAAATCGGTTTTATTTTATCATTACTTTTTTGTAAAGATATCTCGGCAACTAAGCGAGATAAAGCGTTTTTAAAAATGACTTGTGAAGAATATCAAGAGCTACAAAAGAGGAAATTATAGAAATCACTCTATCTCGCTTAGATTCCGAATTGATTAGAAAAAAAAATTAAATAATTAAATTTTTCGATCGAAATCGAAAAAATCTATTTTATTTTAGCATTAATTTTTTTCAAGATATTTCGGAAATTAAACGAGATAGAGCGTTTTCAAAAATGACATTTTCGTAAAGAATTTCAATTCTTCAAGAGCTACAAAAGAAAAAATTGTGAAAATCGCTTTATCTCGTTTGGATTCCAAATTAACTTGAAGAAAATAATTGACAAAATAAAACGTAATTTTTTTTTAATTTTTTTTTTATTTAATTTAATGATTTTAGGACAATAATCGATATTACGAAGACAAAATATACAATTTTCTAATTCTCAATCTCTACGGTATTATGGATCTCGATAAAAAATTGATTTTATTCTACACAACGTATCGCAGTGAAGTAGTACAGGAAGAGATATCCGTATGGGAAGAAAGTGAGTAATTCTCAATTTCCTTAATTTCATTTAATTTAAAAACAATTTAAAATTAGTGCATTCACATATACAGAGAGAATTGTTCAGGTCACATTGCGAAAATAACAGCTGCTGGATCTTTTTCAAGCAAGGGCCGGCCTCAGCGATTAACTAAGAGTGCTCCTGGTAAAGAAAATGCAAAATTAACTGCACGATATATTTTTTAGCACCGAATGAATTACTTCAACCGAGCACGAGCACAAATTACCTTCTTTTTTTTACGAGAATCCTCGGGTTTTAATTTTTTTTTAAATCGTAAGAACTCTGAAATATTTTCTTTTATTAGGAAAGGTGGAGAAGATCGAAGAGGCAGAGAAGAAGAAGGACAAAAAAACGAAGAAGGGGAAAAAAGAGAAAAAAGAGGACAAGTCGGAGATTAATAGCTTGGACACTGTATCAATAAACACTGGTGTATCTACTCATGTTCCTTCAGGAATTGAAGAGGACACTTATGAAGATGGTGAGAGTGTTCCAAATGATGATGAGTCATTGCTCATTGATTCGAGGGGCTTGCAGAAGGGGAAGGAGCAGGCGAAAAGCGTTGGATCTCGTAATTTCTCTATTTTTAATAGCAAATTTCTATAAAATTTTGGATTTTTTTTCTGTTATCACAAATTATTGTTAAAAAAATTGAAAATGTGCATTTATAGTAAATTCAAAAAATCTATGAATGCAAATTTTTTATACATTTTTTTTCGTAATAATTGATTTTTTAGAAAAAATTCACGATTTTTTAAGATATCTGCTAATTTTATGGTCATATTTCTATTTGTTATTTATTTAAATTTCAATTAAAATGTAAATATCTTGGAACAAGAGTGGAAATACGGTTTTTTTTGGAAGGACCTATTCGAAAGATTTTTGTTAAAAAATTGTCGTAATTTCTATTTCAAGATATTTTCAATTTTCAATTTCTTTTCTTTCTTCGTTATTTTGACGAGTTTTTGGATTAAAAAATAGGGAATTTTTGGATTTTTTTTCTGTTAATATACAAATTATTTTTGAAAAAATTAAAAATATGCTACAGATAAAAATATGCATTTATAGTAAATTCGTAAATCTATGAATGCAAATTTTTTATTTATTTTTTTTATAATAATTGGTTTGTTCAGAAAAATTCAAGATTTTTTCAGATTTTTGCTAATTTTATGGTCATCTTTCTCCTCGATTTTAATCAAATTTTTAATTAAAATCAAAATATCTTGAAACAGGAGTGGAAATAGGGTTTTCTTTTGAAAGGACCTCTCCGAAAGGTTTTTGTAAAAAAATTATCGTAATTTCTATTTCAAGATATTCCCAATTTTCATTTTTTTTTTTTTTTTTTTCAGTTATTTTGACGAGTTTTTGAATTAAAAAATTGTGAATTTTTTGATTTTTTCAGTTGGAAGTTCGCGGTTTGTTCCACCAGCTGGTGAAGAAGATAAGTACATCCTGACAAAGGTGATTATCCCTCAAAATCATAAGAACACTAGATAGTAGAAAAGACTGGGGCAAAACCGGTTCTCCGGAGCAAAATGATCCATGAATTTTTTTCAAAGTGAAGGACTTCGCAAGAAAATCTGAAAAAATTTGAGAAGATGCTCAAATATATCTCATTTATCGTGTAATTTTTTCAAATTTTTCTAAAGAAGCTTTCACTCATTAAAAAAAAATTCAACATCATTTTGTGCTGCAGCTCCATTTTGGCCCAATTTTTCCTAATTAAATAATCAAATAATTAGCATTAATGATGATTTTTTCTATAATCAACAGAAAGTGGTCGACAAAGTAGTTCAAATACCAGTACTCCACATGCTTTGTGGCGGTGAAATAGATCCGCAGAATCGTGAATTGAGAGACGTCAATCTTTTTTATTTTCTGCGTACATCCGACCGAGGAATTCCATCATTTGACACATGGCAGGCGTGCCAGGAGGGAATGACCGATTACCTAATTGTTGGATCCTTGAATGGAAACTTTCTATCGTCTCTAAACAAAATTCTTGTCCACGTAATTTAAAAATTTCTCATCTCAATTAATTTTAGCAAAAAAAAAAAAAAAATTAATTTTAGCATGAAAAAAAATTCTCATTTTGTCAATTTTACTTGTCAACAGGTTTTTAAACCGCTGATTGAGAAACAATTTCGCGGTGTGTCAGCTGCATTGAGACAGGTCAGTGAACAACACATTAGCACGAAGAGTGATAGCCTTGGTAAAGCACAAACTGCATTAACAAGTATGGTTGAATCACAGGTAAATTAATCATTCTCTCAATAATTTTATCTAACATTTACAGATAATTTTATAATTTCATCAATTATCCTGTGTTTTTATGAAGTTGTAATCATTTGTTGAAGTCGAAGCGTTAAATATTTTGTTTAACATTTCAACTTTGCTTGTTGCATAATAATTGTAGTCATTAATTCGTCATTTTTTTAGACTTCAGCTTTCACACGACCCTCCCATTACCAAAGATTGTCAATATCAATAAGTAAACAGGAGGAAAATCAGAGGCAGATGACACTGGAAACGCCCTCAGAATTGGAAAAAGGTATAAAAATATTAAAAACCCAAAAAAACTAATTATTTCGAAGGTAAAAATCATTTTAAAAAAAGAAAAAAATTCAATTTATCACTCAAAAAAAAATTATTTCGTCAATATCTCGGAAACTAAGAGAGATAGAGCATTTTTTATAGAGACATTTTTTGTAGCCCTTATTCTCCCCTACAAAAAAGGTCTCTTCAAAAAATTATCTATCTCTCTTACTTTCCGAGATATTGAAGAAAAACAAAAGACAACCACACTTTTTTATTAATTAATCAATCGATTAATCATTCAATTAATTAATTTAATCATTTCAGCAAGTGCAGGAAGAAGTGCAGCTGCCCCCAAGACCTCCACCCTAGGTTCCCTGATATCAGAACCTTCCCGACCCTCCGAAGCCAAGTCCCACGACCCTGAAATGGAGCCAATGAAGAAAGAGTTCCTAGGCTACCTCGAAAAACTCACAAAAGTCGTCCAATGGACACTAGAGCACGTCGAAGGAGATCTCCTCTTAAACATCCCAAAGCTCTCAGAAATCGCGGGTCCCGAGGCCATGAGCACAGACCCCCCCTCCCTCGATAACTCAGCTATCGACCAATTGGAGCACGTCGTCATGTCCTGGGGAAAGCACATAGAAAAGGTGCTGGAAGGATTTTTGAACAAGGTTCCAGATGGAAAGGGTCCTATGGCCGAATACACCTACTGGAACGAGCGAGAGTCAGAATTAGCTCTTCTCGAGGAACAGTTAAAGACAGAAGGAGTCAAGGAGATCCTTTCAGCCCTAAACACCGCAGGATCCCCGATCCCGTCCGCCTTCAGATTCACCGAAACCGAACTTTGGAACTATTACGCCGAAGCCAGAGACAACAACAAGTTCCTGTCCACGTTGTTAAGGCAATTCAAGCTGATTAGTGAAACCGATAGCTTCAAAAAAATAGGCGAGTCAATTCCATCGCTTATGGAAGGCCTGCGACTCATATGGGTGCTTTCGAAATACTACAGCTCGGAGGAAAAGATGTTTGGGCTGCTGGAAAGAATATCCTGGCAGCTTTGCCAGAACATTTCGAAGAATTTATCTGTAAAAGAGCTTTTTAAAAAGCCTTTGGAGACGATTCTGCAGAAAACTGAAGACGCACATGTCATGATGAAGAGCTGGAAGTCCTCTTATTTGAGAATACGAGCGGAAATCGAGAACTCGGGAAAAGGCACTCGCTGGGAGTTCGATCAGCTTCAGCTGTTCAAAGAGACCGAGTATATAGCTACAGTTTGTCATGATTTGAACAAAATGGCTAGTGTTCTTCAGGACTTCTACAATATTTTTGGAGCGGATTTGAAGTCAACGGTGGATGATCCAGCGCAGATCGACACGATTGTGAAGAGGGTTGATGAACTTGTCGATCCGGTGAAAAACGCGGATTTCAATGTTTTTACGGAGTTTAATAAGGAGAATTGGGTGGCGATGATGGACTGGTTTTATCTGGAAGTTAATTATTTGGAGCATGAGGCTAAGTTTTTTATTGATGAGTGTTTTATGACGCTTATTAGTGCGGAACAGGCACTTGAGGTTTTGCTTAAATTTAAGAGTATGAAGACTAGAGAAGCTATTCAGGAGCAATTGTTAATGAAGTTCGAGGTGATTCTGCAGCAGTTTTGTAAGGAGATTAATGAAGTGGAGGGGATTTTCAATAGAGGTATAAGGATTTTATCGATTTTTTCAATTAATCTCGGAAACTATTGGATTTAGGGAGATTTATGGGGAACTCTTTTGTTGTAGAGGAGTCTGCACAGAAAAAGTCCAGATGTTCATCTTCCTAAAATCACTCGTTGCTGAGATTTTTATAGATTTATTGACGATTTCTTTATTTATACGAAGCTCATAGATTTAGCCATTATTACAGTCACTGCTCTTAGTAATAATATGATGGTGAAGCTAGCCGTGGAAGTATACGAAAAAATAGGGACTTACAAAAAAATAGGCAGAGAATGAGAAATTTTAAACTTAAAAAAATTCCATCCTCTCTCCAAATATGACGTCCCTCAAATTTCCGGTTCCTAGGGCTTTCAAACACCTTTGCCCTCTACCCCAAAAAGGATTGTCTCTCAATTCGCCATAGGACCGGACTTATAAAAAAAAATATGCAAAAAATTCGGAATTTTAAACTTAAAAAAATTCCATCCTCCCTCCAAATATGACGTCCCTCAAATTTCCGGTTCCAAGGGCTTCCAAACTCCTCTGTCCTTTACTCAGAGAAGAATTGGCTCTCAATTCGCCAGAGGACCGGAGTTATATAAAAAAATATGCCAAAAATGAGACATTTCGAACTTAAAAAAATTCAATTTTCCCTCCAAATCTGACATTCCTCAAATTTCCGGTTCCATGGGCTTCCTAACACCTCTGTCCTTTGCTTAGAAAAGAATTGGCTCTCAATTCACCAGAGGACCGGAGTTATTTAAAAAAATATGCCAAAAATGAGACATTTCGAACTTGAAAAAAATTCAATCTTCCCTCCGAATCTGACGTCCCTCAAATTTCCGGTTCCTAGAGCTTTCAAACACCTTTGCCCTCTACCTCAAAAAGTATTGTCTCTGAATTCGCCATAGGGACGGTCTTATCAAATGAGTCCTTCACAGTCTCTCCAGTACGTTAATCTAAGATGCATAAAAACATGAATTCTCTTGTCAGCCAATCTCGTTTTTCCTATTTCATAAAATTTCTTCGAATACGAGAAACACCCTTAAATCAGTGAAAATGAGTAAATGCTGTGGGTCTCACCATTGACATGAGGCCCAAAACGCCCGAAAATTCTACGGATATTTTTAAGACTAGCTTCAGTGACACGTAATAATGGCTGAATCATTATTGAAAAAATGACCAGTCGAATGAGAAAAAAATTCAAATTCCTCCATTTAATCCAGGAAAAAGAGATCCTCCACTTCTGCGATATCATCCCCCAGTAGCAGGAGCAATATTCTGGTCACGCCAGCTGCTCCACCGTCTCCGAAGACCCATCCTCATCTTCCAAGATGTTCCAGAAATCCGAGAAAGTCATCTAAAGCCTCTAACCTTCAACCAATACCTCGCAGTAGCAAAAAAACTAAAAGAATACGAGGAAACCAAGTTCACCTCATGGATTGATAAAGCGCACTCAACAGTAGTCGCCACCATGAAGAAGAACATCCTCAAGATGACCCCAATCTCAGAAGAAAAGATGTTAGAAACCCAGATAATCGCCCAAATTCGCAAGAAGAAGCTGAAAGACTCGAAAAACGATTCCGGAAGAAGCCAATCAAAGAGCACTTTAGCAAACATCGAATCTTCCAGAATGAGATCAGATGGAAAATCTCTTCAAAGTCGTTTTCCGAAGCAATCCACACTTCTATCCCCAATAGATAAGCCGCAGAATCCAGCAAAGGTCACCTGGTTGGAGATGATGCATGACAAGATAATGATCGAGCATCAGCTAAAATTCGAGGTGAACTTCGATATGGAAGTCTTCGAGATCATCCGAGAAGCTGAACTGTTAGAAGACCTAGGATTCGAGTTTCCAGATCCTATCAGAGACGTTGGGATTCAGAACGACAGGCTGAGAGGTGATATAAAGAGTATTCAATCGATGATCGACGAGTACAACGAAATCATCAACAAATTGGATTCTGCTGACGTAAAGCTGCTGAAGAACGCGATTCAAAATATCGAAAAGCATATTCAGCCAGGAGTAACGCGACTTAATTGGTATACCCTCGGAATCCCAGAATATACATCCGGTACTAAAAAATTGCTAAAAATCCTGTCATCAACGGTAACTCAAGTGAATCAAATGAAGCGTGATCTCGATTCGCGCATCGAAAATGAAATAAGCTGCTACAATCTCTTCAAACCAATGAAAAATCCGAATGATCCAGATTATCAATTAAGCAGCTGCAAAACATATTTTTTAGATATCGAGGAAAAGAGAAATGAATCAATTTGCGCAATGCTGAGAGCCTATCACACGATAAGTCCTATGCTAATTAAATTGGAAAGTTTAGTTGAGGGTACACCGAGTGGTAAGAGTGAAGCAATGCAGGAGTTTTATGAGAGATATGAGCAGAAGATCTTCACTGCACTTATAACGTGTTTCGTAAGGAACTTGGAGGTGCTAAATGGTTTGCTTTGTGGAGACAGAGTTATATTTCAAGCTGATGCGATTTTGGTGGCATCGGAAGTGGTTTTGAGGCCATCGCCGAGCGAAATTTATACGATTATCATTCGGGATATTAAGGATCTTTTGGAGAGGTGCAAAGCTTTTCCGAGGTGGATGGCCGGCACTTGTTATGAGTGCGAGCCGATTAAGAGGGAGGAGGGGGAGGAGTTGATGAATTTTAGCTTCTTCGAGGATGTTATGAGTGTTCAGGTAATTTTTTGAGAATACATCGCTTTTGTGCTTTTAAAAATGGGGTATAAACACGGGTTAAGTGTAAAAAAACGCATTTATGCGGAATATGTACAGTTTGTTTGTGCAGTTCTAATTAACGATTTATGCTGTGTAAATTTTGTATAAATACGGTGTAAATGACGTTGAGATTGTGTTTAAATGCTGGTAGTATCCCAGTGAACTCGAATACAGTCAACTCCTTATTTTTTTAATGCCATATCAAAGATCACATTTTTTTACATTTTTCTGAATTTTTTCATAATTTTTGTCCGTGCAGTTTATGAGATATGAATTATCAAAGTTACTGAAAATAGCGGTGGTGAGGATGAAACGTCCTAAATCGGACGGAAATAACGAAATTACTAAAAAAACCACAGGGCTGACCCCTTTTTTAAAAACAATTGGTGAAGAGAACAGTATTTTAACTAAATAATAGAAGATAAAAATATTCAATTCACCGTATAGTTATTGAGAAATTTTAATTAGAAGGTAGTCGTAACTATTTGCCTCTCTCTCTCTATCTCATTCATGTGATAGGAGATCAATGTAAAAAAAATTCGAGGGAAAAAAATTATATTCACCGGCTGAAGATATGACTTTCGAATAGTTTAATCACTTTTTCGGATAAATTAAAGCACTTTTTCCCCGAATTATCAGCAATTAATTGGAAAACTCACCTACAAATCCTCATATTTTTCTGTTTCATCAACTGTACTCTGGAATACTACCTCAATGCAGATATTTCTATCAATTTTTATGAAAATTTCTATGAAAATTTCTGTATCTCCCTTCCTTTCCGCGATACTCCATGAAAACTCGTGGGAAAGTGAAAGTCACGTTTCTCCTCATTATCACCGATTTATTATCATAAATTATCTCCAATCGTGTTAATAATTTCACAGATAATAAACGACAGGATCCTAGCTGCCCAGGAGACCACCCAACGTTTAGCACTAGACTGCATGAGATATCTCCAAAGATGGAAAAGATATGGGAATCTCTGGCGAGTGGACAAGGAAATTTTGTGCGAAAAATTTGCCTCAACGCATCCAACTCTCCACCAGTACGACGAGAAATTTTCATTTTATGGTACTGTCATCGAGGAGACTAACGAGATGATGTCATACGCTGATGTCACGAGTGTGAGAATCAATTTAGTTCCTTTATTGAAGACCATAAAAGACCACGCGCAACAGTGGAAACAGGTTTTGGGGAATTTCCTGCTTTCTGATACTCAGCAATCGATGAATGACTTGAAAAATAAGATTAAGCAGTTCAGAATGGAGATTGAGTACGTTATTAGCGGATTAGAGAAGTTCAAAATCGTTATGCAGGCGATTTCTAACGTTAAGAAGATGGCGATACAGGCAGAGGTCCAGTACATTGAGTATCAGGAGACATTCAGGAATCTGAAGATGCATCAGATCGATTATCCACCTGAAGACGAAGTGCAGGCGCATCAAATACAAAAAGACTGGGAGTCGCTGTATCTTGGAGCTTTGTATAGAGCAACTACTTTGGAGAGCACTAAGGACCGATTTTGCGGGATGACGAAGGTCCAGATTCATGATTTTGGGAGAGAGTGTGCAGAATTTGCTGATTACTTCAATAAAAAGGGACCGGGGAGCGTGGGAAACAATCTTGATGCTGGAATGAAGAAAATGGAGGTGGGATATAATTTTTTTTAGAAATGTGCGAATAATTTGGATTCACGAATTATTTGGATCGAATGGGATATTAATGGGAGATTCGAAATTTGAATCGAATTCTTCAAAGTTTTCGAATTATTTGGAATATTTCGAATGATTCGGAAAGCCGGTTAGAAACTGGTGGAACGGAAGTATTGGGTGATATGCGATATATATCGAATTCAATACGAGATATCGGATTCGATTAATCGAGATTTTTAAATTGATCGATTAATAATTGATAAAAATAGATGTGATACTGTTTTTTTTCCTCTTGAAGCTAAAAACAGGCGAAATGGACCTATCGAATGGAATGCGATATCTCGAATTTGATGCGAGATATCACATCGATTAATCGAATATTTGAAACTGACCATCAAAAGTCGCTGTAACATTTTTTTTTTGTTAAAATAAGTTTTAAAAAAGGGAGATGCTCCTTTTATCGCTAGTTTACGAATTTTTCGGAAATTCGAATGATTCGATTGAAATTTCGAATAAAATATTGATATTCGATTCAATTCGAACGCTATTCGTACACCCTAGATCTTTCTATTGATTCCATTGAAAAATCATATCCCATATCAATTATTCAGGAGTTTGGGAAGCTGATTGAAGAGATGGAGATAAAGCGCCTGGACCTAGTAAACGCGGAAATCCTCTTTGACCTCGATCCCACGGACTTTTCTCCATTCCTCAAAGTCAAGGAAGATTACGCAGGAATGGAGATGATTTTCGAGCTCTACAAGAGCCAGAAAGCAGCTAGGGACAGTTGGTCGAATACGCTGTGGGCGAATTTGAACCCCCAACAGCTTATCGATGGGATGGAGCAGTACATCAAGGAGTTCCGGAAACTGCCGAGAAATGTGCGAAAGCTGCCCGCCGGAGAGGCACTCGAGGGGACTATGAAAGCGTTCAAGAATTCGGTTCCACTGTTTGTTGAGTTGAAGAATGAAGCGATGCGTGAGAGGCATTGGAAAGAGTTGATGGACAAGACTGGAGAGTACTTTGATATGGCACCTGAGAGGTGCGGAGATTGATAGTGAATGTTCAACGGGTTTATTGATATTTTTAGGATTAGATAGGATAGGATTATTGATAAGATAGGAAAGGGGTCGTGAGGGTGGAGTGCATCTGGGGGGAGGGTGGAGGGGGAGGTGCACTCAATCCTCATCATCAGCATGATTTTTCGAGTGATTGTTTAATGGATAAGGTATTTACAGAGTTTTATGATTATCATGACTAATTGGAATTATTAATTAACGCAAACATTGAGGAAAAATGGAAGGGTAAGCAGAGTTAGGATTAATGAGGGAAGATGGGGTAGAAGGAACACTAGGGGTAAAACGGACACATTTTAGTATTGATGTTTTCTATTATGAAAATCACTTGAAATCGATGGAAATATTGAAAATCAGTTTTTCCTGATAATTTTATTGGAAAACTGAGGAAATTTTGGATAGAAATCATATGCCACAATTATTATTTTTTGAATTATTGGAGAATTCGATTTTTTGGTGAAAATTTGAAGGTAAAAACCTTCGCGTTTCTGAAAAATTTAACTTTTTCAAAGATATCTTCGGCTCTATTGATCGTAGTGATCTGGGACTGGTCGCAAATGAAAGATGAGCTCATTTACCATCGATTTACATAGTTGTAAAAACGAAATTATCCATTTTTCAAACAGATATAGAACAAAAATTGATTTCCAAAAAATGGGTCTAAAATGGATTATAAGTAATTGAGAAATCGATTTTAAAAAAAGGTAAACTATATAAATCAATGGGAAATCAGCTCATCTTTCATTCAAAATCAACCGCAGGTCGCTACGACTAATAAAACCGGAAAAATGCCCTAAGAAGTGGATCTTCCCGATTTTAGAAAGAGATACCCATTCAAATTTTGGCCAAAAAACCCGAATTTTGTCAAAATTCCAAAAAAGCAATTTTAATACAGGTTTTCCACCTAAAATTTCCTCGGCTTTTCAATATAATTATCGAAAAATCTCCATCTCGAACAGTTCAATCGCAATGTCCATTTTACCCCACTCGTCCTTATCCTTCGTATGAAAAGATAATGACAGGAGCCATTCACTTAGGTTCACCCTGGGAAACATGTTTGCGATGGACCTGGCAAAGTTCCAGGACATCGCCAGTGTAATAGTGACGAACGCAGTGAAGGAACTATCAATTGAAAAAGGAGTGAGAGACATCTCTGATGTCTGGAGAACAATGGAGTTCACTGTGATAAAGCACTTCAAAGGTTTGTCTCCGAATTTTGCACCCCTCATTCCCTTTTTCCCCACTCTCCCCTAGACTCACTCTATTTCCAGGAAACGAGGATCGAGGCTTTATTCTGGGTCCTATCGACGAGCTGAACCAAGTTCTCGAGGACAACACAATGAACCTCCAAAGTATGGCAGCTTCCCAATTCATCGGACCTTTCCTCGCAACCGTTCAGAAATGGGACAAGGCTCTCCAAACCATCTCCGAGGTCGTCGAAGCTTGGATGGAGCTCCAGAGACGGTGGCTGTACCTCGAAGGGATCTTCGTGGGCGGGGACATAAGAGCGCAACTTCCCGAGGAAGCCAGGAAGTTCGACGAAATCGATGCCACTTTTCGGAAACACATGATAGACACTTCCAAAAGACTGAACGTTTACGAGTGCTGCATGGCTTCCGGAAAAAGGGACGCTTTTCTCGGACTCATTGACGGTCTCGAGCGATGCCAGAAGTCCTTAACCGAATACCTAAACAGCAAACGCGCTGTTTTCCCCCGCTTCAACTTCCTGAGCGACGAAGAACTCCTAGGAATCCTAGGAAGCACCGATCCCGAAGCTATTCAGGAGCACATCGGCAAGATCTTTGACAATTTGGACAAATTCCGATTCGACAAAGAGCAGTTAAGCGAAAAGGACATTAGAACAATAGCAACAGCTTTCATCTCCTGCGAGAAAGAAGTTATGGAGTTCAAGGAAAAAGTCGTGGCCGAGGGGAAAATAGAAGAGTGGATGGTCCTAGCTCTTGAAGAGATGAGAAGATCTAATAGGTACCTCACAAAGAAAGCTGTGTTTGATTACGGAACGAAAAACAGGCCGAGGACCGAGTGGATGCTAGACTTCCAGGGGATGATGGTCCTCGTTGCCAATCAGATCTGGTGGACAGCGGAAGTGGAAAATGTCTTCAAGAAGATAAAGACAGGGTCCAAACGCGCGATGAAGGAGTACCTTCAACAGCAGAATAATCAATTGGACGAAGTCGTCAAATTGATGGGAGGAGACACATTAACTAACAATGATAGAAAGAAGCTGGACACTGTTTTAACGGTTGATGTGCACATTCGTGATATCATTGATGGGTTCGTCAGGGACAGCATTATGAACGCAACGGAGTTCGATTGGGAGAGTCAACTGAAGTTCTACTGGGTTCATGATCTTGACAATGTTTGGATGAATCAGTGTACTGGGAGGTTTGAGTATGGGTATGAGTATATGGGGCTGAATGGGAGACTTGTTATCACTCCGTTGACGGATAGGATCTATTTGACTATTACTCAGGCTCTGTCGATGCATCTGGGAGGTGCACCTGCAGGTAACTATTGACTTTTTTAGGATTATTGGAGATTATAATGTAGGTATGGAATGACTTAGGTCCTGCGGGAACGGGAAAAACGGAGACAACCAAGGATTTGGCGAAAGCTCTTGGGCTACTGTGCATTGTGACCAATTGTGGCGAGGGAATGGATTTCGTGGCGATTGGGAAGACGCTGGGAGGACTGGCGCAGTGTGGGGCTTGGGGATGCTTCGACGAATTCAACAGAATCGATGTTTCCGTGTTATCCGTTATATCAACGCAGCTTCAAACAATTCGGTCGGCGCTTCAGGCGAAAACCCAGCGATTTTTGGTGAATAAATGCTCGTAATGAAAGATCCGAAGCTTTCGGACAAATTGATTACACTTCGGCGGCAGTTTTGTCGACATATCTCGAAAACTAAGCGAGTTAGGGTGATTTTGGGAGCTTTAAAAGAAAAGAATTAGGACAAAATCGCTCTATAGCGCTTAGTTTTTGTGATATCCACAAAAAAACTGATGACGAAATGAAATCGGTTGATCTGAAAACTTTAGTTCTATTTGTAACAAGATGATTGTTGAATGAATTCAATTTATGCTCAAGTTCGAAGGACAAGACATCGTGCTGGACATGAAGGTCGGAATTTTCATAACGATGAACCCAGGATATGCTGGCCGAACCGAGCTTCCCGAGTCCGTTAAAGCCCTCTTCAGACCTGTCGTCTGCATAGTTCCTGATAACGAGCTGATTTGCCAGATAAAGCTGTTCAGTGCTGGTTTCCTAACGGCCAAGGTTCTCGCGAAGAAGATGACAGTACTGTATACCCTCGCCAAAGAGCAGCTGAGCAAGCAGAACCACTACGACTTCGGTCTTCGTGCTTTGAAGTCCGTTTTGAACATGGCTGGACAGTTGAAGAGGACTTCTAAGGATCTTCCGGAGGATGTGGTGCTCATGCGAGCACTTAGGGACATGAATCTCCCAAAATTCATCTTCGACGACGTTCCCCTGTTCTTGGGACTGATCATGGACTTGTTTCCGGGGCTGGATTGTCCCAGAGTCGGTTATCCCGAGTTCAATCGAGCGGTTGAGGAGGTCCTGAAGGAAGACAAGTACATTGTCCTTTCGGACCAGATGGACAAGGTCGTGCAGCTTTATGAAGTCATGATGACGAGGCACTCGACAATGGTGGTAGGTCCTACTGGCGGTGGAAAAAGCGTTGTTATCGAGACACTCAGAAAAGCGCAGACGCTTATGGGACAACCAACGAAGCTGTTCGTCTTAAATCCAAAGGCCTGCACAGTTATTGAACTCTACGGAATCCTGGACCCCGCGACTCGTGATTGGACTGACGGATTGTTGAGCAACATCTTCAGGGAGATTAACAAACCGCTGGATTCATCAGCCGACGAGAAGCGATATATCCTGTTCGATGGCGACGTTGACGCTCTTTGGATCGAAAACATGAATTCTGTGATGGACGACAACAAGATCTTGACTCTCGCTAATCAGGAAAGGATAAAGCTGCAGAATTACTGCAGTCTGCTATTCGAAGTCGGGGATCTGCAGTATGCGTCACCTGCAACGGTCTCCAGAGCCGGAATGGTTTATGTAGATCCAAAGAATCTAGGGTATCTGCCGTATTTGAACAGGTGGATCAATAGCAGAGACGAATCGGAGCAGCAGATATTCCGCGAATTGAATGAGAAGTATATAGACGGTGCAATCAAGTACATTTACACAGGAATGTGGGGAATGCAGCAGGCAGCTCCCCTCAAGATGATCATTCACCAGACGTCATTGAACTTGATAGCCCAACTCTGCCATATGATCGACGGTCTTCATCCGGCGAAAATCGAAGATGAGACCGAACCGAAAGGGACAGGGAAGACTGGCAATGAAGATGAAGATAAAACTGAGCAATCTGTTGAATTGAAAGAGCTTCTAGAGGCCGTTTTTATTCAGGCCTGCTACTGCTCTTTAGGTGCAGCAACTGTGGCAGAGGCAAGGCCCAAGTTCGACGAGTACATGAAGAAAACAGCTGGGCTGATGTTGATCGAAGACACTGCAGATAAATTAGCACCAGTTCGCTACATCCCTATCACAGATCCAACGCTCTATGACTACGTTCTCGATGTCGCTGAAAGGGCTTGGAGACCCTGGAAGTCTTTGGTTCCTCAGTACATTCACGACAGGAACAAGAAGTTCAGCGAGATCCTAATTCCGACGATAGACACTGTTAGAACAAGCTGGTTCGTCGAGATGATGAATCATATGAAGAGACCGGTGCTTCTAGTCGGTGAAACGGGAACTTCGAAAACTGCGATTATTCAGGAGTTCTTGAGGGGTCTGGACCCCGAACGGTTCCAACAACTGCTGATCAACTTCTCGTCGAGGACGACTTCTTTAGATGTTCAAAGGAACATAGAATCTGTTATCGAAAAGCGAACTAAAGACGTCTACGGTCCATTCCCTGGGAAACAGCTGATTGTCTTCATAGATGACATGAATATGCCTCTGGTCGATACTTACGGCACTCAGCAGCCAATAGCCCTTCTCAAACTGCTTCTGGAAAGAGGAGGACTCTACGACAGGGGGAAGGACCTGAACTGGAAGAACATTAAGGACATCTGCTATTTGGCAGCTATGGGAAAAGCTGGAGGAGGCAGGAACGAAGTGGATCCTCGCTTCGTCTCTATGTTTGCGGTATGCAACGTCACTCTACCCAGTGAAGACACCCTAAACTACATCTACACGAGTATCCTCAAAGGTCACTTGGAAATATTTCCTCCTGAAGTGCAGGAGCTTTCCGAGGTTCTCATCGAATTGACTCATTCTCTGTACAAAATAATAACGACGGAATTACCACCTACACCTTCAAAGTTCCATTACATCTTCAACATGCGGGACTTGTCGAGAATATCAGCTGGATTGTTGCAGAGTGTTCCGGAGTATTTCCCTAGTGTCCAACAGTTCGTGAGGCTTTGGAGGAACGAGTTTACAAGGGTGATCTGCGACCGTCTGATCAGCGAAGTGGACCAGGTACTGGTTAGAGGACATCTGGAGAAGAAAATCAAGGACTTGGGCATCTGGGAGGAAGAGCAGCAGATGATTAACGAGATTGACTACATTTTACGAGATCCTCTGCTCTTTGGAGACTTTAGAAATGCTTGTAATGAGGGCGAAGCCAGGTTTTACGAGGACGTGCTGGATTACGAGGCTGTGTACAGTCTCTTCATGGAGATTCTCGAAGAGTACAACGAGAAAAACTCTAAAATAAACATGGTGCTGTTCAACGATGCCTTGGAACACCTGGTCCGAGTACACAGGGCTTTAAGAATGCACAGAGGTCACATACTGGTCGTCGGTATTGGAGGGAGCGGCAAGCAGTCGGTAATAAGACTAGCCGCTTTCGCCGCCAGCTGCGAGATCTTCGAGATTTCTCTCGGCAGGAACTACAACGAGAGCAGCTTCAAAGAGGACATGAAGAAACTCTACAATATCGTCGGGGTCGACGACAAAAAGATGGTCTTTCTCTTCACAGCAGCACAAGTCGTGGACGAGAGCTTCTTAGAGATGGTCAACAACATGCTGATGACCGGAGTCATACCGGCACTTTTTTCGGACGAGGAGAAAGACGGAATTGTTAACAGCTGCAGGGAAACTGCGAAGAAAGCGGGATATGGACCAACGAAGGAGAACGTTTGGAACTACTTCGTAAAGACGAGCACCACAAACTTGAAAATAGCCTTGTCAATGAGTCCATCAGGCGACACTTTGAGAGCGAGATGCAGGAGTTATCCGGGTCTCGTCAGCAGCACGACGATCGACTGGATATTCCCCTGGCCCCAGCAGGCTCTTCAAGCAGTGGCAACAGTTGTCCTCCGCGACAATTCGGATATTCCTGAAGTGCACAGAAAGAGTGTCATCCAGCATGTAGTCCACGTCCACGAATCAGTTGGCGACTACACATCTGAGTTCTTGACAAAGCTGAGGAGAAGAAACTACGTGACGCCTAAGCACTTCTTGGACTTCATTGATCTGTACCTGAATCTTTTAGTCGAGAAGAAGGCGTACATAGCTTCGCAGTGTGAGAGACTCGCTGGGGGCTTAAAGAAGATAGCAGAGGCATCAGAAACCCTTGGAGAGCTTAATGAGATCCTTGCTGTTCAGAGGGTCAAAGTTGCGGAGCAGACGAAAAACTGCGAGAAGCTGTTGACGACAATTGGGGAAAGTACGGACATCGCGATGGAGAAGAAGAATTTGAGCATTGAGAAGAGTGAGGAGATTGAAAGCAGGAACAAGATAATTGCGAAAGAGTCTGCGGAAGCGAAAACGGCGCTCGCTGCTGCTCAGCCAGCATTGGATGGAGCAAAACAAGCGCTGAACGAATTAGAAAAGAGTGATATTACTGAAATCAGGTCGTTCGCAACGCCGCCTGAACCGGTCCAGGTTGTCGGTGAGTGTATCGCCATCATCAGAGGAGCGAAGGAGATCTCGTGGAAGACGGCAAAGGGGCTGATGAGTGATCCCAGCTTCTTAAGAACGTTGCAAGAGATGGATTGTAATGAGATCACTCTCAAACAGCAGCAAGCGGTGAAGGCGCAATTGAAGAAATCGGACAAACTCGATCAGATGGAGTCGATCAGCAGAGCTGGTTATGGCCTTCTGAAGTTTGTTATGGCGGTTTTAGAGTACTGTACTGTGTTCCGGGAAGTTAAGCCGAAGATGGAGAGAGTACAGGCGCTGGAGTTAGAGGGGGAACGAGCGAAGAAAGCGTTGGAGAAAGAGATGAAGGAGTTGAAGAAGATAGAGAAACAACTGAGCGAATTAAACGCTAAGTACGAGGTCGCTTTAGCTGATAGGCTGAAGCTGCAGGAAGAAACAGATGTACTTCAACGAAGGCTGATGGCGGCTGATAAGCTGATTGGTGGACTCTCTTCTGAGAATGTCCGGTGGCAGAAGGAATTGGAGAATCTTCAAGCTGAACTTGAGCTGATTATTGGGAATAACCTTCTCTCAGCTGGGTTCTTGTCGTACTGTGGTGCATTCTCTCATGAATTCAGGAATCATATGGTGTATACTAATTGGCAGAACAGTATTATTGAAAAAAATATTCCGCTCTCTCAACCGTACCGACTAGAGACTGAATTAACAAATGATGTTGAGATCAGTGAATGGAATTCTGAAGGTCTGCCGCCTGATGAATTATCGGTTCAGAACGGAATCCTTACGTCGAGAGCGATGGGCTGTCCTCTCTGTATCGATCCGCAACAACAGGCTATCAACTGGTTGAAGAAGAGACAGGCGAAGAAGAACTTGAAAATCCTAACATTCAATGACCCCGATTTTGTGAAGCAAGTGGAGATGGCTATCAAGTTCGGCTTTCCAGTGATCTTCCAAGACGTTGAATATATTGATCCGATTCTGGACAACGTACTGATGAAGAATATTCAGACGGCTGGGGGACGATCGTTTGTCTTCTTGGGGGATAAAGAAGTTGATTGGGATCCGAAGTTCAGACTGTACTTGATCACAAAACAGTCGAATCCCGCGTTCAATCCTGCGGTTTACGCGAAAGCTACTGTTATCAATTACATGGTGACACTGACTGGTTTGGAGGATCAGCTGTTGTCCGTAGTGGTCCGAACAGAAAGGCCGGACATTGAAGAGCAACGAGAGCTTCTAATTGCTGAGACCAGTGAGAACAAGAGCCTTCTTCATCAACTGGAGGACAGCTTGCTCCGAGAAATTTCGACGAATCAGGGAAATATGTTGGACAATATTGATCTGATTGAGACCCTGGAAAACACGAAGTCGAGTGCGAGTGAAGTTATGGAAAAGATCGCTCTGGCTGAGATGACAGCTGAAGACATAAATAGATTGAGGGACAGTTACAGACCAGCCGCTAAAAGAGGCGCCATCCTCTTCTTCGTCCTGGCGGACATGGCGGTTGTTAACACGATGTACCAGTACTCTTTGAACAGCTACCTCGAGATCTTCACGTACTCATTGAGAAAAGCACTTCCGAACCACATTCTCCCGCATCGGCTGAAGAACATCATCAATACTCTAACCAAAAACGTTTATGATTACGGATGCACGGGGATTTTCGAGAAGCATAAGCTTCTTTTCTCCTTCCAGATCTGCACGAAAATCGAGCAGAATATCGGCAGCATCAGCCAAGCAGAATTAGACTTCTTTATCAAAGGAAACGTTGCATTAGAAAAGACGCAGAGGCCAAATCCAGCCAAGTGGCTCCCTCCCGCCAGCTGGGAAGACCTAGTCAAGCTGTCGACAGATTTCTCCGAAGACTTTTCTGATCTATGTGATGACCTAAGGAGCGAAATCAACGAGTGGAAGGAGTGGTTCGAATCGGATAACCCAGAGTCCGAAGACTTCCCATCCGGTTACACAGTGAAACTTCGCCCCTTCCAGAAGCTCATGCTGCTCAGGTGCTTCAGAGTCGACAGGGTTTACTGCGGCGTTGTTAACTACATCTTGGAGATCATGGGAGAAGAATACATCACCCCTCCGAACATCAGCTTCGACATGATTTACGATCAGAGCACATGCACGATGCCCGTGGTCTTCATCCTGAGTCCCGGATCCGATCCCAGCTCCGAATTAATGAAGCTGGCTGATAGGTACGGCTTTGGCGGTGGAAAATTCAAGTACCTGTCGCTCGGACAAGGGCAGGAGAAGATCGCCGTTCAGCTTCTGGAAGACGCAACGGCCAGGGGACAATGGCTGATGCTGCAGAACTGTCACTTGCTGTTGAGCTTCACCAGAGAATTGGAGAAACGATTAGAAATGGTCGGAAAACCTCATCCCGACTTCCGTCTATGGCTGACTACCGATCCAACCCAGAATTTCCCGATAGGAATCCTCCAACAATCCCTTAAAGTCGTCACAGAACCACCTAATGGCCTGAAGCTCAACCTCCGGAACACGTACTTCAGAATGCGGGGTCAGCTCCTCGAGAACTGCGAGCATCCAGTCTTCAAGGACCTCATCTACGTCCTCGCCTTCTTCCACGCTGTAGTCCAAGAGCGAAGGAAGTACGACAATATAGGTTGGAACATCAGCTATGACTTCAATGAATCAGACTTCAACGTCTGCACGTCGATTCTCGACACCTACTTGACGAAGTCGATGACACGGAAGGAGGAAAGGATACCTTGGAACAGTTTGAAGTATCTGATAGGCGAGGTCATGTACGGAGGCAGGATAATAGACAGCTACGACCGGCGAATAGCGAAAACGTACATGAACGAGTACTTCGGGGACTTCCTCTTCGACAAGTTCCAGCCGTTCCACTTCTATCAGGACGACAACGTGGACTACGTGATCCCTCAACCCGGTAATCGAGACTCTTACATCGAATTCATTGAGGACCTACCGTTGGTGAACTCTCCAGAAGTCTTCGGTCTCCATCCGAACGCGGAAATCGGGTACTTCACGAGAGCTACAAAGGAGATGTGGATGAACCTAATAGAACTGCAGCCTCAAACCGCCGTTAGCTCAGCTGGGATCAGTCGAGATGAGTTCATCGACAACGTGTCCAAAGAGATCCTCACAAAAATCCCTTCCGAGTACGATCTGATAAGAGTAAAGCGGAACTTTGGGCTCGGGGTGACGCCAACGGCAATCGTACTTTTCCAGGAGCTCGAGAGGTTCAATAAGCTGCTCTCAAAGATGAGATCGACCCTCTCAAACCTGAGGAAAGCGATTTCCGGGGAAATCGGTATGGACTCAGTCCTTGAGAACGTAGGAAACGCTCTCTACAATGGAACCTTGCCTTCCGAATGGGCGAAATTGGCTCCGGCGACCAGAAAGAATCTCGGAGGCTGGATGGAGCACTTCGACAAGCGGAACCTCCAATACACTAGCTGGTCCGGGTGCAACGAACCCGTCGTCATGTGGCTTTCGGGTCTCCATATCCCTGAGACTTACCTTGCAGCTCTCGTGCAGATGGCTTGTCGCAGGAACAATTGGCCTCTCGACAAATCCCTAACATACACTGAAGTATCGAAATTCTCGACCGTTGAAGAAGTGGAGGAGAGACCTGATCAAGGCTGCTACGTCGAGGGCCTCTTCCTGGAAGGCGCACGCTGGGATATGGAACACAACTGCCTCCAACGATCTCATCCCAAGGTCCTAATAGAACAACTTCCGATCTTGACGATCATCCCGATCGAATCTCATCGATTGAAACTCCAGAATACTGTCAAAACCCCAGTTTACGTTACCTCCCAACGCCGGAACGCAATGGGCGTTGGTCTAGTCTTCGAGGCCGACCTCAGGACCACAGAGCACATATCCCTCTGGGTTCTGCAGGGTGTTTGCTTAGTTTTAAACGACGATTAGTGTCTTAGATAATTAAAAATAAAGGTATTTGACTTTGAAAAGTGCTTTTTTTTATAAGGGCCATGCTACATAAGACGCGAGCGTAAACGCAACGCGGGAAGCGATGTAAAGCGCGTTTTTTTGAATAAAATAAATGATGATATGAAAATTTTCAGCTAATGAGCTCGGAAGATATTAAAAAATAAACATTATAATTAAGACAATCATAATTAATGAAAGAAATAGAGTCATGATCTTCTCATCAATTCGAAAGATTCTTCATAGTCATTGTCCTTTATCTCCAGGAAAATATTTCTATAAAAACCTTGATAATCTCTTTTTCGGTTAATAGGTCTAACCCACCAGTGCTGCTTATTTTTTTTCATAATCCTCCCGATATAATAAAGTAGATGAGGTCAAGGCCGGGTTCGGCTTTGAAATTTTTTTAAAAAAGGCTATTTTTGAAAAAAATCTATGAGAGTATTAATAGAGGGTTTGGGAGGCTCAATAAATACACTCTTGAAATACAAAAAAAAAATTTCCATGTATTTTATGTACTTTTTATAGCCAAAAATATAATTTCAATACAATGCCTTCGATTTATGCGCTTTTGTTGAAATTTTGATAATGAGCCATTCGAAAAATGAAAAAAAAAAATGTTTAGGTTCAATATATCTCCAGCAACCGCCCGAACTAGGATTATCTTGAAATTTTTCATTTTTACTCATTTTTGGTTCCAAAAAACGATGAGAAAAAAGACAATTTTTTTCTTTTTTTTTGTTTTTACCGCCATTCTTTCATTTTTGAATGCACATTAAAAATCCCAGTTCAGGCGGTTGCTGGAATGACATCAAACCTGAAACTGTTTTATTATTATTATTATTATTATTACGTAGTCATTATATTGATTGCTGAATAATCTTTGAATAATAACAATAATAAATAATGAATAATCTTTGAATAATGATCTTATTATTATTATTATTATTATTGTTATTATTATTATTATTGAATACTTATTATGTATTTATCTCAACAATTTTATACTTCATATTTCAAATAATGTGTCTATATAAAAGTGCGCAATAAAATTTGGTGGTAAATTTGAATGGAAATATTCATTTTATTCGTATTTTCATCATTCTTTTATTTTTAGGTGAATGAAATAAATAGTTCTTGAGATATTTTTGAGGATGAATCATTTTTGAAATATTTGAAAGTAAAAAAATTATATCGTTTTATTAAAAAAGTAGCCCAAATCGTGATAAGTAGCCCCATCTGGCAATTCTGGCTCAAAAAAAAAAATATTTCCCTTTTTTTTACCTTTTTTTACCAACTTTTCTCTTCAGGGACCTTTCCTCGGTAATTCCCTCTTAAATAATATGATTTCTTCATTTTTTCACCAATTTTTACCACTTTTTGCCATTTTTTACCATTTTTTTACCAATTTTTCCTTCTTTTAGAACCAATTTCCTCCATTTTCAACCAATTTTTACCAATTTTTCCCATTTATTACGAATTTTTCAGATTCTTCCTGTTTTTCACCAATTTTTCCCCCTTTTCCCCCCATTTTTTACCAATTTTTCCTATTTTTTAAACCAATTTTTCCTATTGTTCACCAATTTTTTCTATTTTTTCCACTTTTTTACCAAATTTTTCCTCTTTTCCCCCCAATTTTCCCTATCTTTTACCAATTTTACCTTTTTTTACCGATTTCTCCCGATTTTTACAATTTTTCCCCCATGTTTTACCTATTTCTTACCTTCTTCCCGAATTTTTCCTATTTTTCCCATTTTTTACCAATTTTTCTCATTTTTAACCAATTTTTACCAGTTTAAATTTCCCGCCCACGTTTTCCCCTCAACGCCAGATGTCCCACCTCCCCTATTCTCCTATTGAAGAAGAGAGGGAGGGGGGAAAAGACGGTATCTGCGTCGTAAGGGGGATTCGCTCCTGTGTCTGTGTGTGTTTAAATGCGTTAGTGTAAGTGTGCCTCATAAATGCACCGATTGTGTGTTGAGATCAAGTGTCGTTTATATTTACAAGAAAAGGAAAAAAGATAGAATTAATCGGGAAAAACTTGAATTGACTTGTGTGTCTTTAAATCGTTCGAGTCTCTTCCACTTATACACCTGTATTTAATTGAAAAACACAGTCGAATAAAACACAAGAACACAACTGCATGAGAGGCTCTCATTTAACGGTGAGTTTTTAACTTTTTCTCGAATTTTTTTTCACAATATTTTAGATTTTTCCTTTTTTCATCTATTTATAGAAATTCTATTTCATAATGCAAACATACACTCTCACGTTTTCCCGGCTAAGTGCGTAACGTGTGCGGCTTATTCAAAATTGTAATTACATGGGTTTTTTTTTTTTTTTAGTTGGATGTTTTACGACTTATTGGTTGGATTTTTTTTTTCAGTGCCACATGGTGATGTCACATTCAGTGAATTGACGTGTTTACCACAGAGCCGTTACAACTGTAGATCTCATGCTAAACAGTTATTTGCATAATTCAGTAGTGAAGAGGTAAAACAGGATAAGTCGACTTGTCTTTGAGATAATTTAGAAGGAAATATCTCGGAAACTAAGCGAGATGAGGTGATATTTTTTATCTGTTTTTCTAGAGAATTTCTAAGAGTTCCAAAAGACTTTTAGGGCAAAATTCCTCTTTCTCGGTTTTTTTTGAGGTATTTTTCAAAAAACTTGATGAGAAAAAATGAGACTTATCTTGGTTTATCTCTTCACTACTGAATTGAAAGAAGTTGTGGATGGAAAGGAAGAAATTTTAAATTTCTGAGCCTTGTAAAGGTTTTTTCTTTTTTATTGGAGAGAATGGGGGAAAATGGACCTCCGGGGTAATATGATTCATGGGTTTTTTTTTTGGAGGGAAGGATGCAGTAGAAAATTCTGAAAAAATTTGAAAATATGATACAATATGGGGAGATTGTTGGTGAATTTTTTGGGATTTTTTTAAAGAACCCTTCACTCTAGAAAAAAATTCCAAATCGTGGATTTTAACTCGTAAATCCATTCTGCTCCAGTCTCTTCATTTTTTTAAAGTGAAGGATGTTGTGGAAAAATCTGGAAAAATTTGAAAAAATGCTCCAATATGTGATGCTTTTTAGTGAATTTTTTGAAATTTTTTTGAAGTGCCTTTCATCCTGGAAAAAATCCTAAATCGTGGATTTTAACTAGCAGAACCATTTTGCCCCGGTCTTTTAATTTTTTTTGGAGTGAAGGACTTGCTGGAAAAATCTGGAAAAATTTGAGAAAATGCCCCAATATGTGGAGCTTCTCAGTGAATTTTTTGGAATTTTTTCTAAGAGCCTTTCACTCTAAAAAAAATCTCAAATCGTGGATTTTAACTAGCAGAACCATTTTGCCCCGGTCTCCTTATTTTTTTTAAAGTGAAGAATATTGTGGAAAAATCTGGAAAAATTTGAGAAAATGCTCCAATATGTGGAGCTTTTCAGTGAATTTTTTGGAATTTTTTTAAAGAACCCTTCACTATAAAAAAAATCCTAAATCGTGGATTTTAATTTGCAGGTCCATTTTGCCCCGGTCTCCTTATTTTTTTTAAAGTGAAGAATATTGTGGAAAAATCTGGAAAAATTTGAGAAAATGCTCCAAAATGTGGAGCTTATTAGAGAATTTTGTTGAATTTTTTCAAAAAGCCCTTCACTCGAGAAAAAAATCCCAAATCGTGGATTTTAACTAGCAGAACCATTTTGCCCCGGTCTTTTAATTTTTTTTGGAGTAAAGGACTTGCTGGAAAAATCTGGAAAAATTTGAGAAAATGCCCCAATATGTTGAGCTTTTCAGTGAATTTTTTGGGATTTTTTTGAAGACCCTTTCACTCTAAAAAAAATCTCAAATCTATTTTGCCAAGCTGGTCCATTTTGCTCTACTCTTCCTATTTTTTTTGTAGTGAAGGACCTGCTGGAAAAATCTTGAAAAATTCAAAAAAATGCTCCAATATATGGACATTGTTACTGAATTTTTTCAAATTTTTTTGAAGACTCCTCCACTCTCCACAAAAAAACCCGAATCATTTTTACATACAGGTCCATTTTGCCCTCATTTTCTTTACTACGCGTGTGGTAGAGGCAAATTCGGAGATAAGATTCTTTCTTTTTTTGGAGGTAATGGACCTTTCGCTCCTCTCAAAGGGGGGAAGTACCAAAAGGCTTTTAAGAAGGGCTTGTGGAAACATTTTGGGAGGCATACTATTTTTAGATATTCACAAATATGTACGACATACTGTAGCTCAATCACTTGCAGTTGTATTTAGAATTTAGAGTGAACATTTTTTGCTGAATTTCAAAAGATTTTCATTGATTTTTCGCTAAAAAGTGTTTTGTTTTTATGAAAATCTTTGGAGTGAGTAGGTTTAGGAAAAAATATCAAAACACCTTTTTTGTTGAAAATTTAAAGGGCTACAAAAAAGGTCTCCAGATAAATTCTCCTAACTATCACCGCCTTTAAGATATTCACGAAATAAACTATTTGTAATTTTTTTTCTCAATTACGAACTTTTCAGACAAATTTTCATTTCATCATCAGTATTTCCAAAGTATCTCCGAAACTAAACGAGATAGGGCGATTTTACATCAATCCTTTTTTGTAGTTCTCGAAATTCTCTCCAAAACTTTCCTAGGGGAAAAAGGGCCTATCTCCATTATTTATCGAGATATTCCAAAAAAACGAGTCATAAAATAAATTGAATTTGTCTGAAAAATTAAAAAAAAAAATTATTTTACTTTATTTTTATTTTTTCTTGCTTTTTCTTTTTTTATTGATTTATGCAGTGAATTATGGAGAGTGAGCATCACTATGAGCTGAGGAATAGGAGTAGATCGCGGTCACATACACCAATGATTTTTAATCAATTATTGACAGAGTCTGAATCAGAACATCACTATGACTTGAGGAGTCGTGAAAGCAGAGAAAGATCAACAACTCCAGCTGAAGTATCGAGCAGCAGAAGATCTGGATCACGATCTCTGTAAGTTGCTAATTGCTCCAAAAACATTTTTTAAAATTATTAATAATAATTATTATTACTAATAATTTTTTTTAAATATTCAATTATTTTTTTTTAATTTTTTAAATTAATTTTTTTAATTTTTTAAATTAATTAAACATTTTTTTCAGGCCTGGAAGTGCTCAAAAGTCGAAGGAAAAAGCGATGGAAGCCATAAACGAAAGACAAGAAGAAGCACAAACAGAATTTGTCGCAGAAAAAGACCGTTCGACTCCTCCAATGGTTAAAAAAAGTGAAAGACGCTCAGAAAGACAGAGAGCCAAGAGACAATTAATGACAAATGGACAGGGCGAGGCTAAAGAACGTCAATCAGTTGATAGAACTGAACACAAACGCAATAGCGTAACGCCAAAAAGAACAATTACGAGTGATTACTCGTCTGAAGAGGGAGAACGTGAGGATCAACCTAGTAGACCAGCATCAGCTTATGAAATTTATAAACAGGCTGGTGATTATTGGAAGTGAGTTGAAAATCCTTCCATGATCAAAGAAAATAACAAAAATCTGCCAATTTTTCATTTTTTCCCTTTTTTTTGCAATAAATAATTTAAAAAAAAAAATGAAAAATTTACACAGAGAAAATTTAAAATTAGAAAAAAACCGTAATTGCAAATTTTTTTTTTAAACTAAATAGTGTAAATTTTTTGAATATTTCTTTTTTTTATAATAATTTATTGATTTAAAAAAATCGAAACAATTGTTGAATTGATGCTAATTTAAGGAATTAATGAATTAATTACTTAATTCATTCATTTAAGGAATTATTTTTGGAAAGAATGCTGAATTTAAGGAAATTTGTAAAATGCAAAATTTTGTGCAAAAAAGATTTCTTCACATTTCCTACTAAACCTGTTCGTTTAAGAAATATTTATTGAATAATCTACATAAATTTATCATCATTATCTCATTTTATCATTTTGCTTTTGATAAGTGGGTCAACACAGACAGAAAATTGAATTTTTTTTTTCTAAATATTGTAAATATTTGAGATTTACTCAGCTTATTCTCTCAATTATTCCCAATTTTTCGATACAATTTACTGATTTTATTTTTAATTTTTTTTTTCCCCTTTTTGTTTTGATTTTCACATTCTGTTTACATTAATCATCGATTTATCTCGGTGATTTGGCCTCGGTGGTTTAAGTCGCGTTTTGAAATCCCAGACGAAAACCACACGATCTAATAATAATTCATTAAACATAACTTAATAAATGATTTATTAAAAGTTGTAATATTATAATGAAAAATTTTTGATTTCAGTGTTTTTCCAAAAACTGATTACACCTATTCGCCTACATCGCAGTGCCGTTATGAAATTGCCCCGGGTGTTTTGGCAATGCCAAATATGTCTAGGCCATCAATACACTCGGATTGCAGTAGTACAGGAAGTACACACTCAGTTAGTCAACAAACTAACAGTCAAACATCGTTAAATACAAGAGAGAGACATACAGATTCTTTGGATGGTGAAATTAATGAATCTATTGAACAAAATCGATTGGTAAGATATTAATAAATCAAAATAAAAAATAAAAAAATAATAATAATAATAAATAAATTGGGATTAATGTCATCGTCTTAGAAATAAAGTGGCGTAAGTGCCATGTATAAGTCATAATGGCACTTACGCCCCTTTAATTCTAAGCCTTGAGTAAAAATTTATTTTTTTATTCATTTTTTAAAAATTTTCAATTCTAATAAAAAACAATAAAAAAATGATAATAATGATAAATTAATCGGAATTAATATCGTCGTCTTAGAAACAAAGGGGCGTAAGAGCCATGTATAATCATCATAGCACTTACGCCCCTTTAATTCTAAGCCTTGAGTAAGAATTTTTTTATTTATTTTTTTTATTTTTTAAATTATAATTTAAAAAAAATAAGAAAATGATAATAATGATAAATTAATTGAGATTAATATCATCATTTTAGAAACAAAGTGGCGTAAGTGCCATGTATAAGGCACAATGGCACTTACGCTCCTTTAATTCTAAGCCTTGAAATATTTTTTTTCTAATTTTTTAAAATTATAATAAAAAAAAATGAAATAATAATAGGTGAAGGCCGGATCATATTATATAATTAATTGGAATAATTATAAATTAATTGGGATTAACATCATCGTCTTAGAAATAAAGTAGCGTAAGTGCCATGTATAAACATTATAGCACTTACGCCCCTTTAATTCTAAGCCTTGAGTAATAATTCATTTTTTTATTTATTTTTCAATTTTTTTTAATTATAATGAAAAAAATAAAAAAATGATAATAATGATGAATTAACTGGGATTAATATCATTGTCTTAGAAACAAAGTGGCATAAGTACCATGTATAAGGCATAATGGCACTTACGCCCCTTTAATTCTATGGTGCAATATTTATTTGGAAAGATTTTGATTTGATTTGTTTTTTTTTTTCCGCAGAATGAAGAAAATGCCAGATTCTTTTCGTCCACAATGAGCAATCCATCGTCAATTGGCTACAAACAAGTGCACGTTGAGCATTTTACACATCGCAGAATTGTTTACGAGGACACAGGAACAAATATCAATAAATATGATAGATTAACACAATTAGATTCAGATGCAGAATTGGATGAAGCTATCACGAGAAAAACAGTGAGACAGAGTGATGAATCATTTTGGGTTAAAAAATGGTATGAGAGTATCAAGAGAATTTTGGCAGTTTTAATTGTCAGTGTGTTTGAATTTACGAGAGTGAAAATACTCAGGAGGGAGGAACGTCATAATACTAGTCAGGGATATTACCGATATGAAGGTAATTAAAGACAATTTATGAAATTTTCAGAAATTTCCAATTTTATTACATCGTCGTCCTCAATTTAATAATAGATAGGGGAAGGTGGGGTAAAATGGACACATCTAAATTTTTAGGCAAATATTATGGAAAACTCTTGAAATTGATAGAAATATTTGTGGTAGATTGTTTTTGATGATTTCATTGGAAAGCTGAGGAAATTTTGGGCGGGAAACAAGTACTGGAATTAATTTTTTTGAATTTTTTGCCATTTTGACTTTTTTGAGCATTTTAGAGGGGTAAAATCCTTCCGTTTTTCGAAAATTTTCAGTTTTTTGAGAATATCTTCGGTTCTATTTGTCGTAGCGTAAAAATTCCGATGGGAGGTGAAAGGTGAGATGATTTGCCATCGATTCATAGGGTTTTCAATTTAAAAATATCAATTTTTAAGGTATTTATGGGCATTTTTGTGAAACAGTTTTTGGCCTATAACTATCCCAAAAATAGATATTTTTGAATTCAAAACACCAGAAATCGATGGGAAATGAGCTCACCTTTCATTTGAGAACAACCCCGAATTGCTATGACCAATAGAACCAGAGATATTTGCAAAAAACTGAAAATTTTCAAAAAAGGAAAGGCTTTTACCCGTTAAAAATGCCAAAAAATATCGAATTTTCAAAAAAAATCTAAAAAAATACATCTGACACTCGTTTTCCGGCTAAAATTTCCTCAGCTTTTCAATAGAATCATCGAAAAAAATCCATCTCTAACTGTTCCATTCCAGTGTCCATTTTGCCCCACTCTCCCCTAATAACAAAAAGGGCGTATAATCAGCATTTTTGCCTTTTTATTATTATCATTAAAGAATATTAAAAATCGAAAAGGCGTATGCAGAGGAGTTATATGTTTTTTTTCATGTCAATACGGTGAACGTACGCTTATTTATTATTCTAAAAGAATAATTTTTTTAAAAATATATTTTTAAATATGTTTTCCTTCTAATATATTGGGGAAAAAAAATAATTACGCCCTTTTGTAATTATTGAAAGAAAAAAATAACAGAAAAAATTGGCACTTTCGCCCTTTTGCTTATAGAACGAAGACATCATCAGTTTTTTGAGAATATCTTGAAATCTGAGTGAGAGAATTTTTCATAATGACCATTTTTGTAGAGAATTTCAAGAGTTACAAAGGCAGGTCATGATGAAAATTGCTCTATCTCGCTTAAATTCCCAGATATTTCTGAAAAAAAACTTTTTAATTGAAGATAGAAAGAGTAGAAAAAGTGAATTAACTTGAAAAAAAATGGTAATCTTTGATTTTTCTTTAGTTTCAGAGTCAAGATGGGAAAAATTATGGTCAAAAATTGATCATTATCTTCAGTATTTGTATCTTTGGTTGATAAGAGTACTTTATCTAGATAGCTGGATACTAAGTCGTTTTTCAAAGCCACGTGAACGTATACTAGGACGTCCATCTCGTCTCCTCTGGTTAATTCTTCTACCACCTCTGCTTCTTGCTGGTGAGTCATTGAATTAAAAATTTACTTAAAACGCTGATTCCAAAAGTACGGGGGAAAACACCTGTAATCCTTGGGCTTCTTCTCGCCTCTTTGACATGAAAAATGGCTGTGTTCCTTGATAAATTGTGAAAAAATAAAATACAGAGTGAAATTATTTATTCTCGAGAAAGAGCATCTGGTGAAAAGACCCCTAGCCAGGCCTATCGTATTTCTTTTTTGTTTCAGGAGCTTACTTCGCGCAAAAGTATACGTTAAACATTATGGAGACACTACAGAAAGTACAGAATGATGTTACAGAGACAGCAATTAACATCTATGATGATTTTATTAATATTAATTTAATTGATTATTATAAATCATTCGCGAAATATTTGAAAAACCTTCAGAATTTTAAGATTTTTGAAAAATTCAACGTTCTACCGTGGTTCAATAATACTGGAAACGTTTAAAATTCATTTTTTTTTCATAAAATATTTGGAATTTTCGAGGTATTTGATGAAAGAGGAAAGTTCACGTGCCATCACCTCATTATTCACTTCCTCAGAATATTTTATGAAAGAGAGGTTTTTTTTATCGATAAAACTTCCACGTTATTAATCGAGCTTTCATTTTGATTTATTATTAATTCGTGTGCTTGCGTTTTTTTTTAATTTGGATTTTTCGTTTATTTTTGTTTGCATTTGCGAGTTTTTTTAGTTTATAGTGACGAGACATCACATTTTGGAGTGTGACGGGGCATTACTTTTCACTAGTCTGATCTTGCCAAAAAAAGCAGTGATCGAGTCGATTACAAATGTTTATTAATATATTTTTTTTTTTTTTTTTTATTTAATGCATTTTGAACTCTTGAGGTTCATTCTGCTGAATTAATATATTTAACACGTGATTTAATTTTCTTTTGGTTTTGAATTAACAATGCTAATTTTCATTGCTTTCTTTATTCATTTTCATTTTTTGTTACTAAAATATAGGGAATGTGGGGTGAAAAGGAGTCTTTTAAGTCTTTAGTTTCGATGTTTGTATTAAAAAAATCGCTTCGAATCAATGAAAATATTTGAGATAGGTTTTTTCTGATGGTTCCATTGAAAAGCTCAGGAAATTTGCATTGCAAAACATACGTCAGAATTTATTTTTAATTTTTTTTTTGAAAGTTCAATTTTTTTAGGAGACAATTGGAGCTCGAAGCCTTTGCTAAATCGAAAAATTTCACTTTTTGGGAATATCTTCGGTTCTATTGGTCGTAGCGAAAAAATTCCGAATGGAGGTGAAAGGTGAGATGATTTGCCATCAATTCATTGGATTTTGAATCAAAAATACCGATTTTTTAAATATTTAGCAGCCGAAAACTGATTTTCACAAAAGAATGTAGAAATATCTTAAAATACCTTAAAAATCGATAATTTTCCTTTCAAAACCCCATAAATCGATGGCAAATGAGCTCACCTTTCATTCAAAACCCATAGCAACTCGTTACGACCAATAGAACCAGAGATATCCTCGAAAAAGTGAAAAAAATCGAAAATAGAAAGAATTTGGCTGCCAATTAATGTTTGAAAAATTCAAATTTTTGAAAAAATTCAAAAAAAAAATGACGACACATGTTTTCTTGCTCAAATTTTCTCAGAATTTCAATGGAATCATCGAAAAAATTCTATCTCCAGCCATTTCATTAGAAAATCCATTTTCCTCCACTTTCCCTATTAACATTGTTATCCAGTTGCTTAAAAATTAACAAGCTTCCAATAATTTACGATTAAAGAGTAAATAAAATTTACAATAATGCATAAATAATATTTTTTTGAAAAAAATAGAATATAAACTATTTTCGAAGAGACTATCGTTACCCTGAAAGAAAAATTATAATATTTCTCATAATTAATGTATCAGAGCTTTGGGATTTTTTGAAAAATAAAAAGTATTTAAATAAAACTATTTAAAAGTTTCAATATTCATTGGACATGTGCACGTTTAATTACGAAGAAAAATTGGGAAAATTCAACGATATTGGATGAATTTATTTGGCATTATGATTAAAATGAATTTTTTTTCAAATTTAATTAAATGGGAGAAGGATAGAGGGAGATAAAACTCAGCTGGTGACGTTAATCGGAGATTTATAAAAAAAAAACGCTTCATTTGGGTCTCAAGCATGAATTCAGAAGTCATAAAGAAAAATGGTGAGTTTCTTCGTCTGTCCTTCTCTCAGTTACCGGAATAATTTTGTAATTAAATTTCCAGTACACTGATCTGATCTTTGACTCCTTTAATAAATAAATTTATTTAAAATTTTTTAATTTTTTCTAATGAAAATGGTCACATCAGCGTTCTGAATTTCACGGTAACACGGAGAAGGAATTCAATAATTTAATTAATTAATATTTCTTGATGAATTTAATGAAATTTCAGGATGTTGGTTGCTTCCTAATGCCAAAAACTTGACATTACCGAGTTTTAATAGTGACGCAACGAAAGATGTGACTGTGGAGGCGACAACATATCATGAAACTAAGGCAGATGAAGGAATAATCAGTGATGAGCTTAAAAAGTCCATTGAAATATTGATCAATAGAGTTGAGAAGCTGGAGGCTGCTGGATACAATCATGGGGTGAGATTTTTGATTTTAGGGAATATCCTTATTCCTTATTTTTTTTGATGCCGTATCAAAGATGATATTTTTTTACATTTTTCTGAATTTTTTCATAATTTTTGATCGTGCAGTTTATGAGATATGAATTATCAAAGTCACTGAAAATAGCGGTAGTGGGGATGAAACTCCCTAAATCGGATGGAAATAACGAAATTACTAAATAATAGGGGTGTGCGAATAGTGTTCGAATCGAATCGAATCGAATATTACTATTCGATTCGAATTTCGAATCGAATAATTCGAAATTATTCGAATTATTCAAATGATTCGAAAATATTAGAATTATTTGAAATTTTTGGAATAATTCGAATATTTTCGAATTACTCGAGAAGTTCGAATTGTTCAAAAATTTGAATTATTCGAAAATTTGAATTATTCGAAAATTCGAATTATTCAAAAATTTAAATTATTTAAAAAAAATCGAATTATTCGAAAATTCGAAAATTCAAATTATTCAAGGAAATTCGAATTATTCGAAAAAATTCGAATAATTCGAAATATTCGACAATTGGAATTATTCGAAAATTCGAATTATTCCAAAATTTGAATTATTCAAAAAAATTCGAATTATCCAAAAAAAATCGAATTATTCGAGAAAATTCGAATAATTCGAAAATTTGAAATATTCGACAATTGGAATTATTCAAAAATTCGAATTATTCCAAAATTTGAATTATTCAAAAAAATTCGAATTATTCGAAAATTCGAATTATTCGAAAATTCGAATTATTCGAAAATTCGAATTATTCGAAAATTCGAATTATTAAAAAATTCGAATTATTAAAAAATTCGAATTATTAAAAAATTCGAATTATCCAAAAAAATTCGAAAATTTGAATTATTCGATTCAAATTTCGAATCGAATATGAATATTCGATTCGGTACGAATAATTCGTGGATTCGAATTATTCGCACATCCCTAAAAATAATCGAATAATTCGAATTATTCGAACGATTTGAATTTTTCGAATATTTTGAATTATTCGAATAATTTGAATACATAGAATATTACGAATCGAATTTGAATCGATCTATTCGAATTCAATTCGAGGTGAATTATTCGAAATTTCGAATATCCACAAACCCCTAATCTTTACTAATTGATTTGTTAAAAGAAAAAAACATCGAAAAATCGCTAAATATCTCCTCTTTCCAGTGTCGTTACAAATTCTCATTTTCTTCTGTTTTATCTCCCGTACTCTGGGATACCACCTTACCAAAAAGGCAAATAGCACAATTGCCTATGAAAATATACATAATTACTTAAAATCTCTATACTTTTATTTTCTAGGAACAATTATCAAACATCACAGAGTCCATCAGTGCCCAAAAGCTCACCGAAAAAACAGTCTGGGCTCATTACAATGAAAAACTATCTAATTTCGAATCCAAACTAGCCGACAATAGTGCAGATGAGCGCATGCGCAACGAGCTGCACAACATTAAATCAGAATTCAAGAATCTCCAAGACCTCTACACAAAAAATAAGCCCTGTTGCGACCAGAATCCAGAGTTAATCACCAACAACATCGAAAAGCGTGTGGAGCAAGTCGTCACGTCTTATTTTGGAACCGGTGCCTTTAAATCCTCAATCGCAAAGATCGTGGAGGAGTCAATCAAAGCAAATCCCTCAATTATCCCCTCAACAGAAGCGCAAACCACCGACAAGACAGTCGAGTGTCCATCCTCGACCGAAGTCCCAGTTTCCGACCATTACATTCAAAAAATAGTCAAAGAAGTCCTAAAAATCTACGATGCAGATAAAACCGGACGAGTTGATTACGCTCTTGAATCCGCGGGAGGCCAAATAATAAGCATTCGCTGTACTCAGAGGTACAATGTTAACACAAGAGCCTTCAAAGTCCTGGGATTCACTTTGTTCTACGAAAGCGGTGATCCCAGAACAGTTATCCAAGGACATCAGCTTCAACCAGGTGTTTGTTGGGCATTCCAGGATTTTCCGGGTTATTTGCTGATTAAATTGAGAAGTCCGATTAAAGTAACAGGTTTTACTATGGAGCATGCTCCAAGATCCATTCTTCCGAACAACGAGATGAAATCTGCACCGAGAAAGTTCAATGTTTGGGGATTGAGGGAAGAAAATGATGCTGCACCACTTCTTTTTGGAGAGTATGAGTTTCTGGATGATGATGACAGTCTTCAGTACTTTCCGGTTAATAATGAGGTTCATGGGGATGATGGTGCTTTTGAATTTGTTGAGCTGAGAATTCACAGCAATCATGGACAGCTCGAGTACACGTGCTTGTACAGATTCAGAATTCATGGAATTCCGGTTTGATTGAGGTTTAATAATACTTGATCCTCGGGAAATTATCCTGGATACCTTTATCCTTGATCAATGATCATGGCCAATTGGTCCTGGATATTTTGTCAAGGACATTTGGTCCTGAAATACTTGAAAACAGAGATTAAGCAAAAAAAAATTCGCATTTTTATTTTTTTCATTTTTCTTATTTCTGTAATTTCCATCGAAAAAATTTCCATTACTTTCTTAATGGAAAATTTGGATTTTTAAATTTTCCATTAGTTTGAAAATTAATATTTTTTTTCAACAATTTTGATTACTATCGTAATTAAAAACTCGACTGATAAAATTTTCTAATTTTTTTTCTTTCTAAATTTTGATCCTTTTTTACTTATTAATTGATTGGAATCATTAATGTTATAATAAAATCAATGTTTATGACATTTATAATTCAATTTAACTAATAAAAATGTTAATAAGTTGAATATAAAAAAAATTAGAAAATTTCATCAGTCAAATTGTTTGATTACAATAGTAATCAAAATTGTTGAAAAAAAAAATATTAATTTTCAAACTAATGGAAAATTTAAAAATCCAAAATTTCCATTAAGAAAGTAATGGAAATTTTTTCGATGGAAATTACAGAAATAAGAAAAATGAAAAAATTAAAAATGCGAATTTTTTTTTTGTCGATCTCTGCTTGAAAATAAACGAAATGACGAATGAAACAGAAGTTTTTTTGGATCGAGTGTCTCTGGATCAAATATTATTGGCTTAGAGTCAAAAAGGCGTAAGTGTTATGCTTATAAATAACACCTGCGCCTCTTTGTTTCTAAGATCCTCATATATATCGAGGACCAAATCAGTAGCGAAGAGGTAACACTAAAACGAAGAGATAATTTTATTTTTTCTCATTTATTTTTTTGGAAATACCTTAGAAAATAAGCGAGATAAAGTAATTTTGCCCTAAACCTCTTTTGTAACTCTTGAAATTCTCTATTAAAGAGATTATTCAAAAGATATAAATAATATCACCTTATCTCGCTTAGTTTCCGAGATATTTCCTTCATAATGATCACAAAGATAAGTCGATTTATCGTTTTTTTTTACCTTTTCACTATTGAAATGAAAGGCCACCTTGATTAAAAGGGGATTTTTGGGATCATAATGAGGAAAAAGTGAAATAGCGCCAACCAAAAGTATTTTAAAAGAAATCATTATTTTTTTGTTTTAGAAATAAATGGGCGTAAGTGTTTATGCTTATAAGAAGTACTTATGCCCCTTTGTTTCTAAGATAAGACGAAAATTTGTATATTGCAATAGACTTTCCACGTGCCTTCGAAATGATGAAAAATTATGTAATTTAATTGCCATAATCGTCAATTCCTGAAATTTTTTGGAGAATCTAGATTTGCACAGATTTGTGTAGAATTTATTTTTTTTTGTAAATTCATCTAAACGCGCAACATTTTTTTTTTAGAAAGAAAATTCATTATTAAAGGATATCTTATCGTGTTCATGAAGTATCAGCAGAGTTACCCAAAGTTTAAGTAAATTGTAATAATTACCCCCCACAGAGTACAAATTATTCTTGGAAAAAAAAGAAGGAAATTGTGTTTTTTTTTAGAGTCAGAAAGGGAATTGATTGAATCTCGTTGGCTTTTCCTTCGAGATTTTCGCTGAGTTCACGCTTTTGCTGTTTTTTTTTTATTATTAATTAATGAATTTTTGATGGTAAATTTAAGATTTTTTTTTTCTTTTTTGAATTGACGTGAGTTTTAAATTATAGAAAATGAGGATTTGGTGGAGATTTTGAAAATTAGACTGGGTGCTCCACTCTTAATCAAAGATCTCTCAGTGAATTTTTAAAAATAATCTCTTTTTTTTTGTAATTCTCTTTCTTCCGAAAGTTTTTTTCTAAAACATAATATCAAGTATCATTGTGTTCCTCGTGAAAAAAAAAAAATTAGTGTATATGATTATATTAATGAGCACTATCTATCATGCACCTGATTAATTTTAAGTTGCTTTGTGATAATGCTTATATTTTTTTGTGTTTTTGTATAGAGATAATAATATGGAAACTCCGTGAATTTTGTGCTTGCCTTTTTCTTACGAGTGTTTTTTCAATGTGAGAAAATACAGAATTCATGAATTAAGTGGAATTTGAGATTTTTTTAGTGTAATGATACTGAAAATAGCAAAAATCCGACAATTTTTAGATTTTTTCATGTTTTAACGAACAAATTATTCAATATTCAAACAAATAAAAAATAAATGCATTCTAAAAAAATTGAGAAAACGCTCCAATATGTTTACATTATTGACGAATTTTTTCAAAATTTTTCCAAGAGCTCTGGCCTCTCAAAAAAATCACAAAATCTCATATAACTGTAAATTTTTTGAATATCATTTTTTTATAACGATTTATTTGTTTAAAAAAATTCCATAAAAATTCTCAGATCTTTGCTAATTTCATTATCACCTCAAAAAGTCGATTTTAATCGAAAAACCTTTAAAAATCATCTCACTGTACATAATAGTGTCTCAATAGACACGATTTGAGGCATAATATCGCTCACAGGCTCACGTTACTTAAGTAATTAAACCTCCAATTAAGTACCTAAGAAAACTATTCACCATTTCTTTTGCCTTTAAGTGAGCCAATTTGCACATAGGAGTAAATAAAATAAAATTTTTGTGAATAAAAACATTGAAATTATCAGTGACTCACGTTTTTCTATTTCAAATTGAACCAATCACTCGCGCCATTTGCTCGAAAAGCCACGAATATTGCCGAAGTCGAGCCGAAGCTGAAATTTACATGCTATAGCCTAGGACCCGAACATTTCCGAAGTTACCTCATTGGCCAGGACGACTTTACTTCGTGCATTTTCGTGCAGAACTTCGAGAATCTTCGTAAACGTCAGACGTGTGTCCAAAGTGTGTCGTAAATCGTAAATAAAAAAAAACGATAATATTATATTATCTGTTTATTGTGTATCAACTTGATCCTCTAGCATAACACGACAGATGAAGACGTCATAGGCTCGGATGTAAAGCTGTTTTGGTGAGTTTATAGAATAAAATAGTGTCGAATTCATTTCTGGGAAATACTGGGGTCTTTGAACCTCGGTAACCTCACGCGATTAAGTCGAGAATATTTACGTAGGAAAGAAGAAACGAAAGGGTTTGATGATATATTCTATGTATATATATATGTATATATTATAGTCATTCATTAAACGATGGTCATTCGATGAGTACAAATTTTTATTTTAAATGTTGACTCATCAGATGTTTTATCTTCGAATCGCGCGATTTTTTAATTGAAAAAAAAGGCGGGAATTTCGGAGAGATTCGGTATCATCTCCACTCGATGTCACCACGTATTCTTCTTGAATTTAATGGGAACTGAAATTTAATATGTAATACATTAAAACAATAATTATCACCGAAAAACTTTAAATATTCGTCATTTCGGCGAAAAATAGCAAAATCGAAAAAAAAATAAAATTGAAAATTTCAGGTGCATTGTATTGATAATATCTCTGAAATGAGTGGGTTTAGGGGAAAATATGACGAAACCTTTTTTGTAGAGAATTTCAAGAGCTACAAAAAAGGTCTCTTGACATTTTTCTCTAAACTCAATAGTTTGTCTTTGCGGAATAGTTTAAATGTTACTTGCAACTGCTGGAAAAAATATCATTTGAATTACCACTTTTCTGATGATTTTTCGGATTTTTTTAAACAAATAAATTATTATAAAATGAATATTTGAAAAATTTGCAGTTGTAGTTCGTTAAATTCTCTATATCTTCATATTTTTCATTTTTTTTTTTAAATTTATTTGTTAAGAAAAAAAAAACAACTAAAAATTGTCAATTTTCTGCTTTTTTCAGTGTTATCAAAAGAATTAAATTAAAGGGAATTAATTTGAATTAATTAATTGAATTAATTTTTCTGAATAATTTGAAGATAATTAAAAGCACTGGCTCATTGTTTATCCAATGTTGTGAGAATTTAATGACGTTCAAATACTCCAAAATAGAAGTGTTGAAATGTTTAGTCGATCAGGTTTTTTTTTTGTTTTTTTTAAGAGAAGAAATAATTGTGCAAGTACAGAATGATGAAATTTACATTCATCCATTTATTCACGCAAACAAGAATAGATTTAGATATCCGTCTTTAATATACGCATGTTTATGCATATTGGGATCATATGACCATAGTAGATTACATTATACACGTTTTTTGTTTTGCATCTTTTTCCTTTTTTATATAATATAATTTTACATTATCGAGTAGAATACGTTTGTTTTTTCTCATCTGAATCATTAGACTTTTTTCATTACAATAATTTCCTTTTAATTAAATAATTTTGAACATTCAATTATTTTGCTTTCAGAAATAAATATAATTAAAAATACTTTTGCACATTATAGTGAAGATATCGCGTTTTTTTCGAAAAATAAGTATTTTTTAAAATTTCATTAATTGAAAAATCTCATAATTTCTTTCGGAATCAACTGAAAATTCCATTCACTTTTACGTGCGTATATAATCATTGTTTTCTTAATTAATAAAATTTTTTATAAATTAAAAATAATACATTTTACATCATTTTTTTTTGTTTTTTTTTCGTTAATTTAAACAAAAACACAAAATAAACCACAATCATCTCTTGGTTCGCGAGTATCGACATTTTTCACATTTTTCTCTCTCTTTTTCGTCGTTTTTTTTTTCTTCTCCTCACACAATCTTAACATTGTGTTATTATGCAAAAAAAAAAAGAAACATAAATGCCACGTCATTAATCATACAACTTCTTTCTTTTCTTTTTCTCATTAAATGACTGAGTCTCATCGTGATCAAAAAATGTGCGATCACGATCGGAATGATAAATGAAGAATTAATTCTATGAAATTATACGTTTGTGGATGACAGTAAAAGAAAAAAGGTTTTCTAGTAGAAAAAGAAGGTGAAAAAAAAAGTGGAATTATTACAGAATGAAAATTACATATTTCTCTCTTTCTGCTACATTACAAAAAAAAAAAGTGAAGTTTTTTAGTAAAAAAAATGAGTTACTCGAAACTGCGGAATGACGATTAGAATATTATTTTCAAGACTAGGCGATGAAAAATGAGAATGTAAATTAATAAAAAAGAAAATAAATGATTCGTAAAAAACGCAAAAAAAAATTAAAGAAAACAGAATGTGATGGGAAAAAAGAAATAAGTATGAATAAAGAAGAAAAATAATAAAAAGATAAATAGAAACTGAATATAAATACTGATTTTGGAATGTTATTCGATCACCCGCGACCGTTTTTTCTTTTTTTTTTTCTTCATCTAATCCTTAACTGTTTTATCTTTCTAAATTTTCTCTATCTCTTTTTTTTTCTTTCTACTAAAGTAAAAACTCTAAAAGTTAATGAAAAAAAAAAAAAAAAAATTATCATTCAATAAATCCGCTCAGCGTTAAAAGTGTAAAATAATTAATAAATAAATACTAAAACGTAAATACGCTCGGTCGTGAGATTATTCATTTTTTTTCTCTTCTTTTTACTCATACGTCATGCTCCTGCTCCAATAAATCCAATAATAACAACAATAATAATAATATTATATGCTATTTTCTTTTTATGATAAAATTAAGCATAATTTTAATAATACAATTAATGAATGAAAAAAAAAATCGTAATACTCCGAATTTTTTTTCAAAAATATTCTCTACACGACCCGTCATCATTAAATTCCATCGATGGAATTTCATTGGCCGTTTATTAAAATCATTAAAAAAAAAAAAGACAAAATCATACGGCATTCAATTATAATAATAATAATTACGATGAACTTAACAATGAAAAATATAAATGATAATCAATATCATGGGGCTATGGACATACGCACGTTTCGACACTGAATAATTATCATTATTATAATTATTATAATATTTTTTTTCAAAATTTTCCACGTGTGTCTCTCTTTCTCTTTTTCTAATACGTTAATTCATGTAATTTTTAATGTTAATTATTTTTTCTCGAAATATTAATGCAATTTTTGTATGCCTTTTTGTTACCATGTTGCTCTTCGTTTAGTTTATTATTATTTATTTATTTATTTAGTTATTTTTTTTTTTTCATTTTTTTTTCTCCTTTTTTTTCAACTTATTAACTATACACGCAGTAACGTCGCGTAGATATATATTATCGACTAGAATTCGTAAATGGGATGTATGGCCCTCGGTACCGTATATCGCTTAAGTTCACTGGTCAAACAGCTAAGCCAAAGAATCATCGCTATTTTTGAATATAATATATATATCAAATTCTGATGATAATAGATGCTTTGATTGATTTATAGCAACATGTTACGATATTCCTTTGGCTCATCATTTTAATCAGCGTTATGTTTTTTTTTTTTTTGTTTTTCTTTTTAGTTTTTTTCATTTTTTTCTTTAAATTATTTATTTAATCTTCATAAGTATCTTCCGTTTTACTTCTTGCGGCCGAGGTATTCCGCCATCTCTTGAAACTTTTCCTTCTCATCCTCCAGCAATAGGGCTTGAATGCAGCTCGTGAAGTATTTACTGCTGAAGCATTCCTGCCTATTTATAAGAAAAAAAATAAAAAAATTATCATTTTTTGATTTTTGATGTGGGTTTATTGTTAGTTTGATTAGTAGATTTTCTGGGTTGATTTAAGTATCATGCAAAAGTTTTTTAAGGTAGTGTCTCAGCAAATTCGAGTACAGTTGACTTGTTATTTTTTTGATGCAGTATCAAAGATGATATTTTTTTACGTTTTTCTGAATTTTTTCACAATTTTTGACCTTGCAGTTTATGAGATATGAATTATCAAAGTTACTGAAAATAGCGGTGTTGGGGATGAAACGCCCTAAATCGGATGGAAATAACGAAATTACTAAAAAAACCATAGGGTTGATCCATTATTTAAAAACAATTGGCGAAGAGAACAGCATTTTAACTAAATAATAGAAGAAAAAAATATTCAATTAACCGTAGAGTTATTGAGAAATTTTTAGGGGTGTGCGAATATGTAATGAATCGAATTGAATCGAATTATAATATTCAATTCGGAAATCGAACTGAATATTTGGGTGGTTCGAATAATTCGAATACTTCGAATTATTCGAAAAATTTGAAGTATTTGGATAATTCGAATAATTCAAATTCTTCGAATAATTCGAATTATTCGAATAATTTGAATTATGATGGAATATGTTTTGGAATATTCGAATGATTTAAATAATTCGAATAATTTGAATTAATCAAATAATTTGAATTATTCGAATAATTCGAATTATGATAGAATGTTTTGGAATATTCAAATGATTTAAATAATTCGAATAGTTCAAATTAATCGAATAATTCAAATCATTCGAATAATTTGAATTATTCTAATAAATTGAATTATTCGAATAATTCGAATTATGATAGAATATTTTGGAAAATTCAAATGATTCAAATAATTCGAATAGTTCAAATTGATCGAATAATTCGAATTATTCGAATAATTTGAATTATTCTAATAAATTGAATTATTCGAATAATTTGAATTATGATGGAATATGTTTTGGAATATTCAAATGCTTTAAGTAATTCGAATAATTCAAAATAATCCAATAATTCGAATTATTCGAATGACTTGAATTTTTCGGATATTTTGAATTATTCGGATAATTTGAATTATTTTAATACATCGAATATTACGAATCGAATTTGAATCGAACTATCCGAATTCAATTCGAGGTGAATTATTCGAAATTTCGAATATTCGTACACCCCTAGAAATTTTAATTAGAAGGTAGTCGTAACTATTTGCCTCTCTCTCTCTATCTCATGCATGTGATAGGAGATTAATGTAAAAAAAAATTATATTCACAAGCTGAAGATGACTTTCGAATAGTTTAATCACTTTTTCGGGTAAATTAAAGCGCGTTTTCCCAAATTATCAGCGATTAATTGGAAAAAAACCTACGAAATCCTCATTTTTTCCGGTTTTATCGACCATACTCTAGGACACTACCTCAATCCCTTGCATAATACCTTCAAATAAATTAAAACATGTTAATGTGTGTATTCTTTGTGTTATTCAGCATTGCTCCTCTCTCTCCTGCAATTAACGTGAATAATAAAAATCCATGCACTTTGATTAAATTCTTCTACTCAATTAGTTTATTGTTAGTCACTCATTCACGTCCACTCATGCACATAGATAATAAAAGTATTCTGAGTGTAAAAAAAAATGAAAAAAAAATTCCATCGAGTTTAATGAAACAAAAGGAAACCTCGGTGTGCACAATTAATCGTGTTAAATTGGGATTAATTATAATTGTGTTTAGTTTTTCAATTCATCATATTCAGCCCATTGTAAATTACCTAATCCTGATTATCGCTCAAGTCCCCGTAGTAGTGGGTTTTTTCGTTCATATTATCAACGTATAAATACATATTGATTGCGTAATACATAAAAAACATAAAAAATTGAAAAAAAAATCCAAAAAATGCAAATTAACTCAAAATAGGTGACAAATTGTTAAAGTGTTAGGATATTAGGTTTAGGATAATACCCTTTTTTTTTCAAACGAAAATAATAAGAAAAAAAAGATGGATAAATCATAAAATAATAAATAATAAGCTGACCTAAACCCCAGGATCAGCACCATGGATTTGCTTGATCCACGTTTGTATCTGTTCCATTTCATCCTGTAGAAGTAAAACATCCAGACAGCTCTTGAAGTAATCCGATGTGAAGCAATTTTTTCTGCAAAATTCCATATTCATATTGACGATAATAATAATAATAATAATAATAATAATAATAATAATAATAATTGTCGAAGGGGTCGAAGCCCTCGAAGATCGTACAGCAATTAATATAATGAATATATAATAATAATAATAATAATAATAAAAATCAGACATTTAAAGACAATAGAAGTATCTTAAGAATAAAACAGCTAATAATTAAACAAACGTAATTAACCGACAATACACCACCTGTGTGTTTTTCATTACAAAAAAGTGCAAAAAAATGCAGAAAAAAGAATGAGTGAATTAAAAAAAAAAATGTTTAAACAAATAACGTTGTCACAAGTCCAGGTAATAACGGATGTGCGTTGGCACTCGTTGCTCTCGCGTTTATGTATGTATGTTGTATATATGTTGGCTATAAATAGAAGAGAAATCTCATTCCGTTTCGATACATTTATATTGGTCACACACAATTGCCACAAGTGTATATCGGTTAAATCCGTGTGTTCAAGAGAACAATGAAGGATACATAACTAGTCTATAATTATCAATTTGAAATAATTTGAAAAAAAAAATAAAAATTATAGTATTATAATTTGTTTTTGAGGATGATTGGGAGGTAAAATTGGAAAAAAAAGTTAAATTTTTGGATAAAATCGTTGATAATAATTTATAAAAGATGAAATTGTCAAATTTTATTCGGTGAACAAGAAATTAATTGAAAATTACAAAATTTTCATCATTTTTTACATTTTTTCTAAATTTTCAAGATTTAAAGGAATTTAAAAAATAATGAAAATTTTGGAATTTTCAATTAATTTTTTGTTTTTAGGGCTCATTCTATTCCTCATTACATTTTTCACCGGTCCACTGAATCAGATTTGACAATTTCATCTTGTATAAATTGTTATTAACGATTTTATACAAAAATTTAACTTTTTTTTTCGATTTAAAAAAATTCTTAACAACATCAATTCGTTGGAAATTATATAAAGTGTACCAAAATCATTAATTTATAACGAAATCACAAATAAAAACCGCGTTTGGTTTAAAATCCTGAAGAATCTCGAATTATCCAGAAAAACGTCGTGATTTTACAATAATTGATGTTTTTTAATAATTTTTTCTAATATTCCTATCAACAATATATATTATAATATTGAAATGCATGAAAATGCAATTAAATTTGATAATCAAAAAAAATTATGATGCATTTTATGCAAAAGGTAGTCTTGCTCCTTTTTTTTCTCCAAAAAAACGACTATTAACTATTTTTATAATCTCCTTTTTTTACAGGCAATTTCATAAGCAGTAATTTAGAAAACTGAACTCAATTAATTCAATTTTTTTTTCTTAAAATAAAAAAACAAAAAAAAAATTTTATAACAACCTGCACAATGTATGTAATTGCGGCTCCCGGAAGAGATTGTAGCAATCCTCACAGATACGATCCAATCTAGCAAAGATACTTTTGTCATAAATTCCTTTGCACTGTAGCTGCATGAATGAACGTTTACCAAGTGGATGTCCCATTAAAACACCAGCATCAGCAATACCAATACATGATGATATAAGTAATAGCGTTATTGACCATGCTAATACAGATAATAATACAGGTGGAAATGCTGTAGATGATGTATTATGATGATATATTGTATTATTATTTGTTGATGATCTTGATGATAATGTTGTAATAATTGTTCCATTTGTTGTACGTGATTTTGAGACTGTATTGTCGTCACTTGTTAGTTGGCACAAATTTTTTACCACGAGTGATGATTGTCTTGGGTGGCGTTGCATCATCTGTGTCAGATAAAACAGAGAGAGAGAGAAAAAAAATTAGAAAAAAAATTAGTCAAAGAATTTTTTATTTTTACAATTTTTTTTCATTGAATTTATTTTTACAACGATTTAATTGTTAGTGAATCGTTGATGTGGAGAATAATTCAGTAGTGAAGAGGTAAAACAGGATAAGTCGACTTATCTTTGCAATCATTTGGAAGGAAATATCTCGGAAACTAAGCGAGATAAAGTGATATTATTTATCTTTTTTTGTAGATAATTTCAAGAGTTACAAAAGATTTTTCGGGCAAAATTGCTCTATTTCGCTTATTTTTTAAGGTATTTTCAAACAATTAAATGAGAAAAAAATAGACTTATCTTGTTTTACCTCTTCACTACTGAATTTATTAACATCCAATGGAAATAATACAAGAAAAATTGTATGTAGAGCAGAGATCGACGAAAAAATTCGCATTTTTAATTTTTTAATTTTTTTTATTTCTGTAATTTTCATCGAAAAATTTTTAATTACTTTCTTGATGAAAAATTTGGATTTTTAAAGTTTTCACTAGTTTCAAAATTAATTTTTTTTTCTTTAACAATTTTGATTACTATTGTAATTAAAAATTTGACTGATGAAATTTTATAATTCTTTTTCGTATTCGAAATTTTGATTCTTTCTTACTTATTAATTGATTGGAATAATTAATTTTATAATAAAATCAACGCTACTATGTTTAATCTTCCTAAATATAACCGTCTTTTAGACAAAAATTTTGAGTTGAGAGTGTTAACTAAATGTAACACAAATAAGAACTTATAATTTAATCCAATCTAAATGACGCTTATATGACATTTATAATTCAATTTAACTAATAAAAATATTAATAAGTTTGATAAAGAAAATAATTATGAAATTCCATCAGTCAAATTTTAAATTACAATCGTAATAAAAATTGTTTAAAAAAAACTTAATTTTCAAACTAATGAAAAATTGAAAAATCCAAATTTTTCATTAAGAAAGTAATTAAAATTGTTTCGATGGAAATTACAGAAATAAAAAAAATTAAAAAATTAAAAATGCGAATTTTTTTTTGCTGATCTCTGGTGTAGATTTAAATTAAATTTAAATAATAAAAAATTATATTTTAAAATTCCAAATTGAAAGAAAATGAAAAAGAGAAAATAATACAAAATAATTAATTTTTGCAAAAATAATTGGTGAAAAAAAAGTAAAAATAATAGAAAAATAAAATAAAATACCGAAAAATTCTAACAAAATTATTGAAATTAATATTGATAATAATCAAAGGAGAGAGAGAGAGAGAGTTTTTTTTACGGGAACTCTTTCGGTATAATACACAGATTCACGAGCTGGCGAAACTGTGTGAATGGACCACACGCAGATGAGAGTGGCGAAGAGAGGGGGGAGGAGGGGGAGGGCAGGGGGGTGGGGACCCACCTGTAAACGTCCTCAACCGACAACTTCATTAACTGCCCCCAACCGTATCTCTTTTTCTCTCTTTTTGTGTGTTTCTTACGTTTCTGTTTCCATTTGTCTCTCTCTCTCTCTCTCTTTCTTCTCTTTTTTCTCTCCTCCACTTGTCTTGTTTCATCCTCGTTTATTTTACTCAGTTCTTTTTTTTTTTTTTCTTTCTTTTTTTGGCATATAATCGCTGCTCCCGGGTGGGATTTTATTTTTAGCCATTCGATTCTCAGAATTTTTTGCACCGGCTTATATATCCCTTCTTCCCTGGGAAGAGAGAGATACGCATCTTTTTTTTTCCCTTTTTAAAAGAAAAAAAAAATGTTTCGGTTTTTTTTTTTTTTTGAAATCCACGTGTTTTCTTTTTTTTTTTTTTCTCTTTTATATAAAAGAGACGCCCGAAAATGCCGCTCTTATAATTGGCTCACGAGCGATAATTTGACCCGAGTGCTTGCGATCGTTAAATTTTTCGGTTCATGTTTGCTTGTGTTTTTATTTATCTCAAACCGTTTTCAACAAGGAGTGAATGTCTTATTTTTATTTGAAACTCCAAAAAAAAAAAAAAAAAAGATTTCTTTTTTAAAAAAACTTGTTTCCTCCTCTTTTTTTTTGCTTTTTCACTCTTTCAACAATTAACAGGCACTCCGTGTTTATTTTTCCCATGACACAGTGATTTAAAAAGATTTACATATTGTGTACGAAAACGTGTCTCTTTTTTTTTTTTTTTTTTTTCTTTGAAAATAGTATCATTAAATGATTTTTATAACTGTTTTATTTGATATCTCAATTCGTTCGAGAATATCGTAAAAAGTTAAATCGTTTATTCATGAGTACGAAAAATTTAATGATTCACGAAAAAAAGCGCGCAAGAGAGAGAGAAAAAGGGAGAAAAAGGTGAAAAAAAAACGAAATCAAATGGAAAAGAGAGATAGTCAAGGCACTTTGTAACCGCAAAAGAGCGTGTAAAGTCCCTGTAACGAATAGTTAGATACACGGGATAGATAGGGAAAAAGAGGCAAAGAGAGAGAGAGAGTTAAATAAATAAAAAGTCAATGAGAGACCGGTTGGTCTCGACAGGTGAGGTCTTTTTCTCTGGTGCATCCATAGCAAGAGACACAGGTGTGCAATCTGCGAAATGCTCCCATAGCATGAATGAGTAAAAAAGAAGGAAAAACCAAAAAAAAGTGCCACTTTCCTACCAACTGCAGATGCACATAGATATAATGTCCATTTTCCTTCACTCCCCAAGTGTACATATATACATCGTCGTCTTAAAAAAAAGTGGCGTAAGTGCTATGCTTCTACACAGGACTTGAGTCTCTTTGACTCCAAAACGACGATATATATATGTAAAAATCTCCCAGTAATTCCAGATTTTTCCATTCTCATCAAAAACACACACAGATGATAAAAAAAATTATATATGTCAACCTATTTCAACTGCAGTTGAAAGAACAAGTGAGCAATAATACACAGGAGAGATGAAAAATTAAAGAAAAAAAAAAGAAGAGGGGGGGAGTTAACGTGGTATCGTTATATAGATCGGTTCTCCTCGCCAGGTGGTCCAAACCCGTGGTGGATGACTCAATCGTGAGAAGGAGTTGCCGGACGGGCTCCAGAGGGGCCCCCGGGGAATGGGGAAGATAGGGAGGTAAGAGAGAAAAGAGGCAATAAAAAGTGAAATAAAAAAAAAACGAGAAAGAGAAGATAAGGAGGAGAAAGAGGAAAGGTTTTACACACTAGCGTGTGTGTTCGCGCGCGTAATGCCCCGCGCGTTTTACCAGGGGGGGTCTTACCCCCCCTCCTCCTCCTCCTTCTCCTCTCCTGCCCGCGAGAATTGACGGTGGAGAAAAGGCATTGAGGAAAAGAAGATGGGGAGTGAGCCTCTAATTAGGCGATCCACCGCTCTCTCAAGCCAGTGGGCATACCCATGTACCACATAACATATGCCATTTGATACGCAGCGCTACACGCTATATACCGTACGGTTAAAGAGAAGGAGAAATTGTTAAAATCCGAGAGGTAAGAAATGAGCTGGAGGAAGGGGAAGGGAGAGGGAGAGAGAGAGAGAGATGGGAAGGCTTTAAAGGATTTCTTCCCTCTCTTCTTGCCCCCTTGGGCGATACACTACACACCGGTGGTGGCCAAAAAAGAAGACGGCCGTAAATCAGCCGACAACGAGCCAGCGGCAGGCGTTCTTTGACGTTCACTCATTCCCTTTCCTTTTTTTTTTTCTCTCTCCCTCCTTTCGAGAGAGTTTACTCTTTTTCTATTCACTCTGGGATTATATATACCCCCCACATAACAAACACACACACATATATATATATATATGGACAAGAGAGACACGCACGTGTCCTTCATTTCTACCTTGACGTCTCTTTTTCCTCGTTCCCTTTGGAGGGGAGAGGGGGGGAGGAGATTATGCCTCTAACGAATCCGCATTAGCCAATCTCCACTTGGACGCTTTATTTTTACATCTTGATTAAGAATTTCGGCTCTTTTTTTATCTCTTTTTCTCCTGCCGCCTTCTTTTGTGGGGGAGGTGCACTCTCTCTCTCTCTCTTTCTCTGTGTGCAGGAGGTCGAGTTGAACGGACCTGGAAGAGATGCGCGTGCGAGCGCACGCCTTTACCGCACTCTCTTTCTCTTTCTTTCTCATGCGCACGCGCAAACGATCTTCGTGATCTTTGCCGTCCTGCTGAAAAAGTAACGATCCTCACCGATCTACTCCCGCTTCTACCGAGATCACGACGGTAATTTAATACACGGGGAAAAAGAAATCTTTTTTTTTTTTTTTAAAGAGAAAGAGATGAGGATGAGGAGGAGCCACCCAGGTGTACAATTGCGTTTACAGATGCCTCGTGATCTCGTCCGGTTTCGAACGGTGCACGGGAAATAACGAGAGACAGAGAGATCGGTTTTCAATGGAAAAAAAGAAGGGAGGGGGGGGGGAATAAATTACTTGGGCGGCAAAGAAGCCGGCTCAATCACCGATGCCTTCAACATCCGGATCAAGCCACATTCGGTCAAAGGCCACGGGAGGGGGGGGGGGGTCGGAAATTTTCGGGAAACTAGACTTTCCTTGTTTTCTTATGATTCATTCAATACATGGGATGTAGAAAAAAGGGGCATGATATCAGATATGGAGGGAGGAGAGGGAAGGGGGGGGGGGGGGGTGGATTAGGAGGGGGCTGTTGGCAATCAGAAGCGTACACAAATAGTATTCAATGACGTCAATTGATAATGGCTAATTATGTAAGAAAATGGTCCTATTGACCTATGCCGACTCCGTGGGCTTCATTGAATACTAAGCAATTCCAATACATACCGATCCCAAACAAAGCTATTTTTTCTTTCATTCAATTTCTATCATTATTCAGAGCGCGATACTGTGGATAATAAAAAAAAAATATCTACAAACAGACAGACACACACACAGGCAATGCCCATTTTTTTTTCTTCAATGCCCTTTTTTTTCTGTACTTTTCATCAGCATAATATCATTGCCTTAGAGTTGAAAGAGCGTAAGTGCTATGTATAAGGGAAGCACTTACGCTCCTTTGGTACTAAGGTGATGATATTATTCACGTGTGTAAATTTTCATCAAACACAAATACGAAAAATTACGTGCTGATGTTCAATAATGAGATGAAGATAGAGGGGCGCATGCCATTGGCACAAACACTCGTGTCAATCTTGGGAGTTTATAAGCGCACGCGTGCGCTCTCTCCCCGCGTGTCGCTCAATGGAATGCTCAACAGGTGTGTCCAAATACACACACATACACGAACAATACACCACGGCGGAAATTATTCTTAGTTTGGAAGAATCCACGAAGAGTACAAAATATGTACAAAAAAAGAATTTTTTCCTTTATATTAAAGTAGATGAGATAAGAGTAAAATTGGCTGCATACACTTTTATTCGTTCTGTGATTGGTTGAGGAGAAATCAATGATTAACAGAATTTTGGAAACTCAGTGCGCGCGTTTAGCATCTTGTTCCTAAAGGCTATGCCACATAAGACGCAAACGTATACGCAACGCAGGAAGCAATGTAACGCCCATTTTTTTGAATTTGAATCAAACAACTGACGATATGAATATCTTCAGCTAATGGACTCGAAAGATATTAAAAAATAAATACAATCGCAATTAATAAAAATGAAAGAAATAGAGTCATAATCTTCTCGTCAATTCGAAAGATTCTTCATGGTCATTGTCTTTCATCTCCAAGATAATATTCGTGTTGAAGCCATGGGAATCTTCTTTTTGGTTAATAGGTCTAACCCGCTAACGACAACGATTTTTGATTCATAATATGGATATCAAATTCAAAGAAATAATGAATCAAGTTAAATCCAACCATAAATAAATAGTGATAATCTATTGGAATCCATTCTTTTTCTTGCATCTTCACTTGGAATAAAATGAGATTTTGAAATTTTGACAGCTGTCATTTAAATTATATTCAAATTGAATGAATTCACGTGGTAACGTACAACACTGCCGCACCTTAATGAATGTATGCAATTGATGCTACCTTTTATGAGGTTATTTAGATAGTATGAACTGTCCATGATGAATTCCAAATCATAAACAGGAGTTCCAAAGCTAGCACGAAAAACTGATTGAGATTCGAGGATCTGCACATCATCAAAAGTGATATCTGTCACATTATCCCTGCTTATGTGAACAGAAATGGACCCAAATGGATTGTTGATACTATCTTATGGATGAATGTCTTCAAATTCAGTTTCTATAGATTCATACATTTTTTGTTTTTAGAAGAAAAAATCCTCTCAATGATTTGGAATCCATCATTAACAGTTGAAAATAGTCAAATAACCTGAAAAGGGACATCGGTTCACTTCAGACGTGTCCGTAGTTTATTCTCATTCCTATTGGCTAATTCGTATTCTCATTGGCCAATGAGAATCGTCGCAGTTGGTGCGCTCATTCACGACTCACTTCAAGTCGGTTGACATGAGTTTTCAAAAAACGCGCGCTCCAGTGTGCGTTCGTTCTCGTCGAGGAGAAATACACAAACAGAGAGATGGCACAGCCTTGGAAGCCAAGAGTGCAGCAGTGCTGGAGTCTCTCGAACTGTCGACCTTCCCTTCGAGGGCGGATTGGCACTGAATCGTGTGCTGCTGCTTTTTTCTCCCATTTGCAAAAAAGAAATGGATAAAAGCAAGAAGCAATTGAATAAACAGCTTGATTCCGAAGGCAAACGTGTCCTCTCAAGTTTGCTTTATTTTATAAAAAAAAAAAATCCACTTGCATGGGTAAGACACTCTTGGGAGCAATTCTGTGTGTGCACACACAACACAACACTGCCGCCTTCTCTCGAGAGAGTACAGAGAGGCGTTGCACAGTGTCAACGAACCCTGCACCGGGATGTCTTATGAGTAGAACCCTGGGGTAGGAGTTCTGCAGAGTGTTGAAGAGAATTTACTCGAGTCTCTGTGTATGTGTGTGTTTGAATATGCTAAAAATGCTCGCAAAAAACACACACACGTGAAACATTGACGAGGTCGTGGATATATGGAGTGTCTTTATTTTTTGCCACCAAGTGCAGGAAAAAGAAAAAAAGAGAAAAAAAAAATCCAAGAATAAGAGCGAAGCCAGAAATAGAGTAAAAATAATTGAGAGAGAAGAGACAAGTGAGGCCACTGTTTTTCCACATGTTTCAGTCTTATTTTCACGATCAACAAGTAAAGACTCAAGATTTATTTGCAATGATCTCCCTCCCCCCCCCCCTTTTTTTTCCCCCTACATCTCTTGAGAGTGTCCATGGCGAGTCTTGGAAAGCACGTTTGAGACAAAACGCTCGGCTATTCGTTGATCGGTGACGGGCATTTGCCTCCTCTCGTTTCTACTCGCGAGTGAGTGTACATATAGCAGTTATGTAGGACAGAGCAGTTCTCTGTTCTCTCAGCTGCAGCAGTTTAAAGAGAGGCAGAGAGAGAGAGAGAGATCCGGAGATGAGAGATGAAAAGAGGGGAAAAACACACGCTGAGAAGCTGAGGCTTTTCCCCTTTTCCCCGTCTTTCCTCCCCTCCCCCCCCCCCCCCCTGCCTTCAAAGTCATCGCGCGCAAAAGTCTTTCTATGTATATATATATACACAAGCCTCATCGTAACTGGCATTGCTTATCCACTTGTATTGAAACGCCAAGTGGTGGGGATCGATGTTCCGGCAGACAGCTTGGCGTCCTACAGTTCGCATTCCCAAGAAATCCAACGAGAGAAACGCCTTTCTCCGTTTTTCAACGGATCTAATACACACAAGTGCTATTCACTTTTTTTTATTTTTTCTTCTTTTTTTTCCCTTATTCAATAAATTTTGTTTTTTATTTTGTCAATGAATGCGCGAGGAGAAACTCTTTTTTTTTTTTTTTATTTAGAAAAATCATACAATTGCGTATACGGAAGAGACAATTTAATTTGATTCATTGAAGAATCCAAGTGGATCAATCGACATCTATTTACTCACGCAATTTAAACATCGTAATTTATTTCAAACGTGCCTCTGAATTTAACACACTTGACCCCGAATTTTTTTTTTCTTTTTTTTTTTTTTTAGGTTTGCGCACACGTTTAACACGTTCGTAAAATTCAAGTGGACGGTAAATTTTACGGATTTACGGATTTAAAACAAAAAAAAAAAAAGTCTGAAAAAAACGGCCGACTAATTGAGAGACTTGAAATAGACTTTGAGGAAGCATTAACATATTTAAATTGTAAAGACGTTCATAAAACAAAAAATTTAAAAAAAAATCTAAAAGAAATCAAAGGTTGTAGTGTGACGCACGTGTCTGCGGAGAAGATATAAAAATAGTTTATAACTGGCTATTCCCAGAACGGTCCTCTTTTTTTTTTTTACAACAGGTCATCAATCCTCTCGTGTCAATTAATTATAAAATAAAATTGAGCCCTCCCTCTATTTGTGTGTGTGTATATATATATATATATATATGGGTGTCTGTCTCTCACTTCTCTTTTCTCAAAATAATAATAATAGTAGGAAACCACGTGGTTTTCCCCACTTTTGCCGGGGAGAACTCGAAAAGATCTAGAAAGGTCGAAGAGAAGGCGCGCGCTAAGGAGGAGGCTCGTAATGAAAGCAGTCTGAAGGGAGAAAAGAGACAGAAAAAGAGAGAGAATCGGTGTGGTCCAAGCTACAGGTGGCAGAAAACAATTCTGTGACGGGCGCAGGCGCCGCAGATTTATGAATGAGTTCCAAAAATAGATAACCCACTGTGTATTAACTTGAATTTTCGGTCTCTTTTCGGAGCTCTTCTTCTCCTCTTTTTTTTTTTTTCGTTTATAATTTTCTTGATTATACATAATTTAGTGTGTGTGTCAATGAGTAAATACGGAAGCACGGAAGCAAAATGACACCCGCAATTATTTCATAATCGTGATTGTCATGCGATCGGACGCCAAAGAATTATGTAAATATTCCTCTTTTTCTTTTGCCTTTTTTTTTTCGCTGCGCATCTGCTTTCGGAGCGCTTTTTTTTTCACTCAATGGGAATTAAAGTGAAATTATTCGTGGAATATACACACGCGTGTGTAGTAAAGAGGCTTGTGTTGTCCATGACTCAGCCGCCAGATAAAATCAGGCACACATGATGCCGAGAGAAACATCGATACTGCATCCCTCCGCGACATTATCTCCAATATTCCCCCCCCCCTTCTCTTATCCTCTTTCCCTGCGGATATCTTATTTCAGTTACGTCAAATAAATAAAACATAATTCCCATCTGGTTTTTTTTTTCATGAATTATACGACACTTGTCCGATGTAAATCTCTCGATTTTCAGAGATTATATTTAATTTTATAAATAAACCACTTATTAATCATTATATTACTCCCATAATTAATAAAAAATAAATAAAATCATTAAATTCTCTCACAATTACACTTACGTTAATTTTCTATTTTTCTTTGAATTTCCTTTAAATTAAGTATCAGTCCTTGGCACTCCGAATTTCTCCAATTTAATTAGAAAAAATAATAGTTTAACCAAAAATTAGCAATTTAATTGCGGCAACAGGTTCACTGACACTCTCCAATCGGATTATTTAAAAAAAAACACACACACACACGTGTGTATTAAATTCAAAAAATTCCGCCAAAAATTGATTTCGTCAAAAAAACGCGATTTATCGATCGATTAAATTGCGGAAAAAGTTATTACAAACAAACGATAAAATATATATTTAAAAAATTATGAAAAAAATAAAAATCGTCAATTAAAGTTGAATTGAAAACACGCGCACGCGTTTGATCGTCAGATGCGACTCACTTGGTGGTTCGGACTAACATTAACTAGCGCGGACTGCAGCCGCTTATAATATGGCCGAGGCGCGAACCAATCAGAACCCGTGGCTTCTACCCAGACTTCTCCCTTCCCCCACTTTGTCCCTCTCCTATCTTGCGGCAAAGACCCCCCGCGTGTTATTCCCCCCCGATCGTTTGTGTGTATGTGTGTGTCTCCTTTTTTTTTTACAATTTTTTTCCTTTTTTTTTTCACCTTTTTCTCGAACTTTTTTCGCCTCTCTTCTCTCTTCTCTCTTTACCTCCATTCTCCCCTCTCTCCCCACCCCTATTCGCGCGCGCACACACACCGAACTATTCTGAATTCATCCCGATTTCTGAGAATTATGAGGAGAACAAGATTATTTTTCATCGGACGGGATGAAAAGAGATGAGATGAGAGCTTGATCTAGAAAAGTCGAAAACTCTTCACTTGCTTTCGCTTTTTTTTTTTTTTTTTCGTTCGAGAAACAGCGAAAAATTCATGTGCAATTCAAAGTCACAGTTGCATCAGGTCCAGAGACGCAGACTCCTTGGGAGATTGCGTAGACCCGAGATAATTGGAGGAGACGGGATTTTACAGAACAGATCAGATGCAGGACAATGTTGCATGAAAAGAAAATTTATATATGAACAAGCATATATATATGAATATAAAGAACAAATATGTCGAATACATTTAGCATATATGCACATATATATATAATGTGTTAATGACGTATAGGTATTTTATACGAGAGACCAGGGCAAAATGGACCTGCAGATCAAAATGATTTGGGATTTTTTTTTATAGTGAAGGGCTTCTTAAAAAAATTTCAAAAAAATCACTAACAATGTGCACATATTGGAGCATCTTGTCAAATTTTTTCAGATTTTTCCAGCGAGTCCTTCACTCCGAAAAAAAATCATGAATCATGTTACTTGGGTGGTCCATTTTGCCCCAGTCTCTCCTATATATGTTAGGAATATATGGGGCATTTCACACCACATTTACCTGTCAAATAAGTTTGCATCTGCGATCTTGCTGAATTTAGGATATGTTTCTGAATGTATTCAAAGGTACTTCTCTGATTTTTTTTCAATTTTTTTCTGATTGCGAGTTTTTGAGATATTGATTTTTCAAAAATTTGACTATTATTATATATATATGTATATTTATTCAATACATGTCAATTATTAGATTTTTCGCCACACATATATGTCGTATGATTTTTCTATATATAACATATATATTTTCAATATATATATCACATATATATGTATATATTTTTTCCATACGGAATAGGATAATTTTTCTAGTGTTAAATAGTAGAGATAAATGTTTTTTTGAGAAAATGCCTCTTCCGGGGAGTTTGGAATTTGAGGTGTTAATTTAAGGGGCAAATGGTGTACGCTATTTGAGTTAAAATACGTATACACATAAGCACGAGAGAACCACTTTTACTCTCTCGCGTAAATAAAACTGTAAATCATCGAAATTCCATCGAGTTTCCATTTTCACGGAGAATTTTCCGCTCAATAACTTAATTATGAAACACACACAATTTCCATTGCACAATTCTCGCAATTCATTCTCAAGTAATTTTCAAATGGAAATATTAATTCAATGATTAAATCATTTTTCAGAGACTTGGGATTAATTGACTAATGGGAATATCAATGAAGTGCAATTATGTGGAGCGTCCGAGGAAATTCAAGAATGATGAATTTCCATTTAAAATTACCGCCTATTTTCCCGTTTTTTTTTTTTAATTTACGATTCTTCTTCATTCATCTGATGCACTCAAGAAGAAAAAAGTGGTAAAAACCATAAAATATTCGTTTTATTGATTCTTAGCAAATGGTTTTTTTGAAATAATTAAAAAAAGTCGTTGAATTTCCGGAATTTTGTTAATTTAAACAGTTGATTTGTTTGAATGATCAAAATTCGTTGTGCACAGAATTTCAAGAGCTACAAGAAGGATTTGAAGGAGAGAAAAATCACTCTATCTCACTTAGTTTCCGAGATATTCTTAAAAAAAAAACAAGTGGATAATAGTATTGCTTTCCAACTGATATAGCTTTTTCTGTTAATACTTTAGCAATATGCTTCCGAATGAAAGTGATACAACTTTTTTCAAATCATCATCAAAATATCAAATTTTAAAAAATTCATTATTCAAAATTCAAAGAAAAAATTGAAAATTCAAGTCATTTTGATTTTAAATATTTATGTTTAGTTGAAAATTCAAGTAAGTTGTAGAATTTTCGTCTAAATTCTACTTGAGACTCATAGATTCCTTTGAATTTCCTCTGAAAATTACAGATTTCATAATCATCTTCTCATTAAAAAATGAGTTGATAATAGTATTGCTTTCCACCTGATATAGCTTTTTCTGCTGATACTTTAGCAATATGCTTCCGAATGAAAGTGATACAACTTTTTTCAAATCATCATCAAAATATCAAATTTTAAAAAATTCATTATTCAAAATTCAAAAAAAAAATTGAAAATTCAAGTCATTTTGATTTTGAATATTTATGTTCAGTTAAAAATTCAAGTAAGTTGTAGAATTTTTGTCTAAATTCTACTTAAGACTCATAGATTCCTTTGAATTTCCTCTGAAAATCTCAGATTTCATAATCATCTTCTCATTAAAAAACAAGTGGATAATAGTATTGCTTTCCAACTGATGTAGCTTTTTCTGCTAATACTTAAGCAATATGCTTCCTAATGGAAGTGATACAACTTTTTTCAAATCATCATTAAAATATCAGATTTTGAAAAATTCATTAAAACGCCAATAACTCGAGAACTAATCATGCAAATAAGCTCAAAATTGACAGGCATCTAACTGATACAACTTTCGAGATAATATATGAGTATAAATAACATCAGTTGAATAGTTTCCAGAAATTCGATCAAAAGCTGATTTTCGAAAAATGGACATATCTCAAAAAGTTCTGATCGAATTCTCTTCAAATAAAGCTTAAAAAATAGAGTTCGTCGAGAGGAAGGTTTCCACAAAATATGAAATTTTTCTATAAGACCGTTTTGCTGTAATTGAGACTTTTATGCACACATACACACAGACATGCGCTAAAAATATCATTTTCTCTCTATTCAGATAATTTTAAGTATCTTTTATTAAAAAAATTACAATTGAAAATTCTGATGAGTACATAGCTTCCATTCGTAAGCAAAAAACGAAAAAATTCAGGAAAAATTGAACATTTTGGTGAATTTAACAATATTTTTCAATTATTTCAAAAAAATATTTGGTAAGAACCAATATAACAAATATTTTATAGTTTTCACTACTTTTTTTTTCTCCTCAGTGTAGAAATGAGAGGGATAAACACATGGGGAGAGGACTTCTCCCACTCTTTTTTCTGTGTTACCAACAAGAGTGGTCCTACTTCCTATCGTACGATCTAACGGTGGACTCGTTTTCTCACCGGTTCGATAGATATCGAACTTTCCGCAATTCAAGCAGCCATTTAAGGATCAAAAATTCAACGTAACTCAACTTTATTTTTTTTTTCCATTGAATTATTTATTTTTAATCACCATAAAAAAAATTATTTTCTATTCTGTCTTTATTTGAAGATATCTCGGAAATTAAGCGAGATAGAGCAATTTTACCCTAAGATAGGTTTTTGTAGAGAATTTCAAGAGCTATAAAACTGCCTTGGGGCCAAAAGGGCCTATCTCCAGTTTCCGAAATATTCTTTTAAAAAAAATGCGTTTTTTCGTTTTTTTTTCTGATTGTTGTAATAATTTTTTCTTAAAAAAAATTTAATTTATTCAAATAGTCACATGGAGATTGCTCACCTTGCGCATTTACGATGACGTGGGTTCCGGTGTATGAAACGAGAACAACGTGTATATAAATGCCGGTGAAGGGAAAAATAATAATAATAAATAGAAGGGGATAAAATATGTGATTCCTCCGGATGTTATTCTTTGATTCTTCCGTTTTATCTTTTATTAATTTCTTAGAAAAAATAATTATTTATATTTTTTTTTAAATATTATTATTAATTAATAATAATATCATTAAATAATCCAACTACACAAATAATCTTTCTCCTTTTTTTTTTAAATAAAAAAAAAATAACTTCAACCGATTTCACTCTCTAGACCCACGTAGTAAATCGTCAATTTACCTCGACAAATCGCGATCCGCTCCATCGCTCGAGCACACACTTGCCCGATTAAATATTGATTTAATCAATCGTCCTCGTACATCGTATTACGTTAATAACGACTTCCGGGCACTTGTAAGATGATTTTTTCAAATTTTTTTTTTTCGGTGGAAAAATCTGAAGAACACGCGATTTTCACTGGAATTTATGGAAATTAATTTTTTTAAAAATATTTTATATTATTTTAACGCGAATATTTAAACGCCTTTTTTTCTCTCTCTTTGTGTCCTCGCAAATACACACACACATGTAAACGCCAACGACCCCCAAAGTATCTGTCCGTGGTCTGGACCACTGTGGAGTACTCCACTGATGACTTTAATGTCCGTATCCGTACCAGTCGGCGTTGTGCATCAGTTTAGCGCCGTTACGATTTTCTCACGCCTTTATTTCCGTTCGAGCAAAATTAACAATTCAATTTTCGTTCATTCACAAAATAATTAATTAATTAATTTTCATCATTTAATTTTTTCATAAATTAATCAGCAAAAAATTGAAAATTCACTTGCGACAATAATTAAAACTCTTAAAACTCTTAAAACTCTTCGAAACCAGTAACTGAACTTTAGCACAAAATGCGCGTAAAAATGGCGCGAAATTTGAATCCAATGAATTCCACAAAAAAATAAAAAAGAGACAAGTAGGGTTAAAATTGAGTCAAAAAACACTGCAATGTCAACAAAAACTCTTTTGCCATGGATTAAATTACCGATTGGATATAATTAATTTTATGGTGACTATATATGCTAATGATGTCAAGAACCTGAGGAAGCCTCAATAAAACAGGCGAAATGTGTTTCATTTGACAATTATTTAGTATTTGTTTGTTAAATTAATTTCCCATGATCCTAACACAATAATTATTAAATATGAAAATGAGAAACACAATTTTGATTAAAAAGAGAGAATTAATCCAAAGGATTAAGAGCGTGTGACACGGAAGGTTAAAGATGGTAGCATCGCGCAATGCAGACTGTGTGTTCACTAGCAGTTTTGTAGCATCAGACAGCAAGTCGTAAAACGCGCGCGCCTTCAATTCAACACGAAACACACAGTTTTACTAACTGTTATAAACAGAGACAGATTCATAATAAATTTTAATGTGTGTAGAAGAGACAACTAATGTCCCCCCTTTTGCTTTTAGTTGCGAAGGGATTTTTAGAGGGGGTTGGAAAAGTATTGTCCTATGTTGCGGCTTTTTCCCTTTGATTTGCGCGCCTTCTTACAAAAAAAAAGGCGCGGAAATATTTTTTAAATTCAGAAAAAATTGAAAGAAATGATGATTTGAGGGGGAAAAATGGCGGTTTTCAGGGAGGTTTTGGGGGAAAAAAAGGGGATTTTTGAGGCGTGGGTCAATACTTTTCAGACCAACATGAGGCACTTAACACGGTTAAGGGACCCTCTCTAGCCGATTGAATAAAAAAAAAAAAGAAGAAAAAAGTAAGTGTGATTGTGTTAGTCACTCGTTGAACAGTGCATCAGTGATACCGTTCTATACAATGTGTCTCTCAGCAATGCTTTTGTGGCACCGTCCAATTTATAACTTGTAAGCCAATCATATTCTTTTCGAGTCCAAGGTTTAATAGAAAGAGAAAAATAAAGAGTAGAGAATAATATTTGCATTAAATTTCGTTGATTTTTTTCAAATTTTTTTTTATTAAAATTGAATTTATCGATTTTTTATGATTTACTTTTTTTCTGGGATTTTTCTGGGAATAATTGAGATAGGGAAGTTTTCATAAAAACCGTTCAGTAGAAAAGATCAAGAGCTAAAAAAAAGGTTATCACCAAAATTTTACTATCTCTCTTATTTCCGGAGATATGAATGGAAAATTGATGGATTTAGAAAATTGAACGGATGATTTTGCGGAATCTGAACTCTCTGACACGAGGTCACGAGTCTAATGAAAAGATACGGGCCTTGCAGGAAAAAAAAAATGCCGATGCCAAATGCCAAAGTGCCGGGGAAACACATCTGTGACACAATTGTCATAATTTTAAATGTTAAATGTAAAAAAATGCGATTCTATTGGAGTGAATGATCTCCGTTTCATTATTGAAGACTCGCGAAAAGAAGAAAAAAAAAGGGGATAATAGTATTGCTTTCCAACCGATATAGCTTTTTCTGCCGATACCTTAGCAATGTGCTTCCGAATGGAAGTCATACAACTTTTTCCAAATCATCATCGAAATATCAAATTTTGAAAAATTCATTATTCAAAATTCAAAAAAAAATTGAAAATTCAAGTCATTTTGATTTTGAATATTTATGTTCAGTTGAAAATTCAAGTAAGTTGTAGAATTTTCGTCTAAATTCTACTCAAGACTCATAGATTCCTTTGAATTTCCTCTGAAAATCACAGATTTCACAATCATCTTCTCATTAAAAAACAAGTTGATAATAGTATTGATTTCCAACTGATATAGCTTTTTCTGCTAATACTTCAGCAATATGCTTCCGAATGGAAGTGATACAACTTTCTTCAAATCATCATCGAAATATCAAATTTTGAAAAATTCATTATTCAAAATTCAAAAAAAAATTGAAAATTCAAGTCATTTTGATTTTGAATATTTATGTTCAGTTGAAAATTCAAGTAAGTTGTAGAATTTTCGTCTAAATTCTACTCAAGACTCATAGATTCCTTTGAATTTCCTCTGAAAATCACAGATTTCATAATCATCTTCTCATTAAAAAACAAGTGGATAATAGTATTGCTTTCCAACTGATATAGCTTTTTCTGCTAATACTTTAGCAATATGCTTCCGAATGAAAGTTATACAACTTTTTTCAAATCATCATCGAAATATGAAATTTGGAAAAATTCATCAAAACGTCAATAACTCGAGAACTAATCATGCAAATAAGCTCAAAATTTACAGGCATCTAACTGATACAACTCTCGAGATAATATATGAGTATAAATAACATCAGTTGAATAGTTTCCAGAACTTCCATTAAAAACTGATTTTCGAAAAATGGACATATCTCAAAAAGTACCGATCGGATTCTCTTCAAATGAAGCTTAAAAAATAGAGTTCGTCGAAAGGAAGTTTTCTACAAAATATGAAATTTTTCTGTAAAACCGTTTTGCTGTAATCGAGACTTTTATGCACATGCACATACAGATATGCCCTAAAAATATCATTTTCTCTCTATTTACATCATTTTAAGTATCTTCTATAAAAAAAATTACAATCGAAAATTCTCATGATTACACAGCTTTCATTCGGAAGCAAAAGGGGCAAAAAAAAAGGGCATACGTCAACGAAAGTATAAGCAAGGAGATTCACTCCACGGATTTCCTTCAGTGTTACTTTAAACGTGAGGTATGAAACTGAACGAAGAAGGTGGGCTATAAATAAACTTGTGGCAACCACCCTGAGAACGGAAAGTAGCTCGCCTTCAAAGTTCCGTAACGAATTCTCGGGATTGCTTTTGCCTCCTTTTTTTTTTTGTCTTTTTCTTTTTCTTTTTACTTGTAATATTACAAAGGCCAATGCACACTAACAAGTGCCAAATTTCACTTCTCATTGTATGTCTAGTAACAATCGTAAAACTACTGACTTATCATAACTAATTTTCCAACGTTATTATTATTTAAAATTGAATTTAATTCACTGTCTTAATATACAATGTTACAACACAAGTCCTTCGAGACTCTTTTACAACGATTTTGAGGAGGAATTAGGCAATTCGCAAATGATTTTGCAAAACACTGAATTTTAGAGGAAAATATCTTTTTTCTAATGAAACAATAAAAATTGAATTTTAATGAATTTTTACACGACTTTTTTTTTTCAATTTTTTAAAAATAATATCTCAGGGACTAGTAGTAGTGGACATACGCCCTTTTTGTCCTAAGACACTTTTTTAGCGAATTTCAAGCACTATTTAAAAAAATCGCACTATCTCGCTTATTTTCCGATATATTCTTTTAAAAAAAGGGAAAAAACGAAGAAAAATTGAATATTTTCGTTATTTTTTTCGTTGAATATCCTGGAAATTAATGGAGATACGCCCTTTTGCCCCTAAGACAGTATCTTAGAGAATTTCGAGAGTTCCTCAATAGATTAAGACAAAATCGCTTCATCTCGCTTAGTTTCCGAGTTATTTAAAAAAAAAAAAAGGGAAAAAACTCCGGAAATTTTTGGGAAAATTGAATATTTTAGCCATTTTTCTTTTGCAGAATATTTCAGAAATTCATGGAGATACGCTTTTTTTGGCCTAAGACACTTGCATATCGACTTTCAAGAGCCCCATAAAAAAATATTCTCAAAAATTCATATTATTATCAAAAAAAACGAGGAAAAAGTTGATTCATCCTGCGTTTTCGCTATATTTTTGCTTCTAAATTATATTTAAATGAAAAATGATTTGTAAAAAAATTAATCATCAATCCAGGTATCACCAGTTCACCTGCTCCATGTACTAACAATTTAAACGAAAAAAAACATCCAAAATATCCAGTAGTTACCTGTACGTGACCCCACAGGACGAATTAATGATAATAACGTTTTTCTCAATGAAGATTGACGATTGAAAATTGTTATATCCGACTATGTAAAATTAACAAAAACCAGTTCTCACTAGTTGCAATTTAATTCATCAATTATTTTTCCTATACTCATTGAACATTACCATTCTCTTGAAAATCACTGAGTTTCTCAACGACTGTAAAATCAAAATATGAATCTATAGCGCAAAAACACTCAACATGATTATTTTCTCTATGTATCCTTTTTGGATTGTTTTTTTTTTTTCACTCTTTTATGTAAACACTTATAAAAATAAATGTACAAACTCTGTATAAATTTACATATTCAGCAGAATGAACCGCAAGGGTTCAAAATGCATTAAATAAAAAAAAAAAAATTATTTTTCCACTACTTCAATAAATTCCCTTTTTTTTTGCTCAATGAAACTTTGTCTAAAAGTCTTATTTTAAAGGAATGAATAAAAAAAAGGGAATTATTTTCAGTGAAATTGTGTGTGTGTGTGATACATTTGAGATGCTGCGGCACGTTTTATCAACCTCAATGTTTATTATTATTCGCTGATTGAACTTAAGTAATTTATCGCCTCCAAAGTTATTATTTATCCCCCTTTCCCCCCCCCCCTTTTTTTTCTTCTTCTCATTGAACAATAATGAATGTTCTACTCAAGTGATACGCGTCAATGATGAGACACTCTGTGTGACCGCCAGTCCAATTCTTAATAGTTCGTAATTTCTTTTCTGCTTTCTATTTCTTATTTCTAAGTGAATGACGTTAACATAACTGTAATTGAAACGACATAAATTGAAAGACATCGTAAACAATAATCGGAAGACACGGAAATAAAAACACAAGTGTCTAAACTGAGTTAAAAAAAAAGGGGTAGAAATAATTAAATATTGATAGAGGAAAATGGGGCAAAATGGGCCTCTAAGTAGAAATGATTCACGTTTTTTTCTTCAGATCGAAGGCCTTAATTTAATTTGATATTGAGTAAAATCTATTAATTACACATTTTTTTTTTAATTTTTTTATTTATTTATTATACTTGGGGGTCCATTTTGCCCCGGTCTCCCCTTACTATTGGTCTTAAACAAATAATTTTTTCAAAATAATGAAAAAAAAAATTGTTTAATTGGTTTAAATTAGTAAAAATTCAGTAAATTCAATTAATTTTCTAATAATTTGGAAGAAAACATTTTTTTAGAACCAATGGTATCAATATTTTAGTGTTTTTATTTTTTAAAAATTCTAGGATACACATAAAAACGAGAAGAAAAAATGTAAAAATGACGAAAGTTGTCAAAAAAAAATTGCGAATTTAAATTAAGAAAAATGCAAAGTCACGCTGACGTTTTAGAGGCATTGACTAGAATAAACAAATAACACAAAACAGAACAAAAAAAATTATGAGAAATTAACGTCAGAGTATCTGCGTTTTCCGGTCTTCCAAGAAGCTCAATAAAAAGTATCTAAATTCTTTCGTATACGTCACAAACATGAGTTCAACAAGTTGGGTGATGCTGCAGGGAGTTTGCTAGAGAGTATTGGTACAGTCAATTGAGGAGAATTAAAGACGCAATTAAACGAGAAAGAGTAGACAGCTGGACGTGCTTTTTCCAGATAGGCGTGAATTTAAGTTATGAAGAGGTGAAAAATAAGTAAAATTAAACTTTAATCAAATTTTCGAATCATTATGACTGAAAAATCTTGAAAAATAGTGGAGATACGCAATTTTTTCCCTAAGCCAGTTCTCTAAAAAAAATTCAAAGCACTAAAAAAAAAAGGATTTGTGTTAAAAGGGCGTATCTCCATTAGTTTCCAAAATATTTGAAAAAAAAGGCAGAAAAAAGTGGACTTTTCACGATTTCAGTAGAAAAGGTAGAAAATGATTTAATTTTCTTAGCTATTAATTTTTGGATAATATCGCGGAAACTAAGCGAGATAACGAAATATTTTGTGAAAATATTTTTTTGAAACTTCGATTTTTTTTTTGCAAAAAAAGTCCTTAAAAAAAATTTCGCTAAACAAATTTTTTTTTTAAATGCGTTATCTCGCTTAATTTCCGCGATATTATTGATAAATAAGCCGCAAAAAAAAGGCGACTTTTTCTTTCACTTATTCACTCATTTTACTGAATTCACAAACACTTTTTCTTTTAAATGTGAAAAATTAAACACACTCACCTTAATTAATCCACTCTTTTTTCCTTGATTTCACGAGAAATAAAAATTCACCTGTTGATACAACACCAGGATACAAAACACTCGGTTAGAGATCGAATAGGGTTGTGACGAGGGCGTCGCGACGTCCCGTTCCTAATATACCATCCACAATCCCTCATCCTCCTCTCTTTCTCTCTCTCTGCCTCTTTTTTTCTCTAATTTTTCCTTTTTCATCTTCTTTTTTTCCTTTAGTGACTTTGCCTTCCCTTTCCCAGTAGCACAAATACAGTTGTATTATGACCACGCATGTGAGAAGAAAAAAAAAAAAACCGACTCCACCTTCCCAATCCAACGACCCAATTGTAACGGTGGCCTCAGTTCATGAGTGTCTCCACAAATGGACTCTGCAATTTTCGTAATAACATGTGTTTCGTCGATAGATCTTCGGGGGTGTGTGTGTTTTTTTATTCATTTTTTTTTTTATCATCATCTTCCTTGGCTTCTTAGTTATTTTATGAGGGAGTTTTTCATTTGGACCGAGAGGGTGGCTGCTGTACACGCGCGTCACTCCGGGGAAAATTGAGGAAAGGTCATGAATGTAGAAATTATTTTTGGATGGAGAGAAGGTGAAATGAAAAAAAAAAAAATTGACTTTTCTTTGATCATTCTCAATGAGATGTCTCGGAAAATAATGGAGATACGCCCTTTTTCGGTCTAATTTTTCTTGGGAGAGAATTTCAAGAGCTGCAGAAAGAATTGGGATGAAAAGGGCGTATCTCCCTGATTTTCTGAGATATTTTCTTGGAAAAGGGGGAAATAATGGGGATTTTATTGTGGAATTTGGGAAGAAGGGGAGATTGAGAGGATGAAGAGTTTCTTGATGTTTTAAAAAGAGGGTGGAATGAATTTTTGGTGAAAAACGCGGGAAATCATGTTTTTTTAAAAAATTTTAATGGAAATTATGTGGAATTCAAAGGCATCCCTTTTTTGATTTCAATAAAATTGGGTTTTTTGGAATAAAATCTTCGTTTTTAATTTTTGTGGCAAATTGCGGTCCATCGCAAATGGATGCTGAGATAATTTCCCGTTAATTTCAATTAAATAAAAATGATTTTCGACTAAGATTGAGGGAAATACGCTAAAATTTGTGGAAATCCGTGATTTAGTTGTAATTTTCGGTTAAAATCCTTTAAATTTTGCTCAAAATTGGTGGAAAATTATCTCGGCTTTCATTTGCAAGAGACTTTGGTTCACTGCGAGCATGAAATCCAAAAATATCCCCGAAAAATGGGAAATTTTTCGAAAATTAGCTGAAAACCCCTTCAAAATCTTCTCCTAAAAAGAAATGAATTCCCATGAAAAATGAATTTCCACAATTCAAAAATTCAATCTCCATGATAGCTGTGATTTCTGCATAATTAAAGTATTTTTCCAATTTTTTTTTTTTCAAACCCACGATTTCACTGTATATATCTTCCTCAATCTTCATTCTTATCACGCATTGGAGGTATACCCAAGTATTTGCACACCTTTCCAATTCCCATCGCATTCTATACGTAAGTTGCATGAAAACACATATTTAATTTGTGCAAATAGTTTTCAATAGGTGGAAAGCAAAATGTGTGGCAATACAAAAATACCAATTGAATTTTTACCCCCCCTAACACAATTAATTCAATTAAAAAATAAATAAGAAAAGAAATAAAGTCAAAATTAGAAATTGCAATCAGCTTTCACCCTGACAATCGTTAAAATCGTAGACTCCACCTTTTTACCATGCAAAAAAAATCGTGCAATATAAAACGAAAAAAAAAAAAATTAAAAAAAATTATCCTTTATTTTAACATTATATTCCTTTATAATCAGCATTTATAATGCCTATCAACAGATACGATCGTGAGAAACATTCGAGAGTAGTTTCTCGGTGAGATTAAGTTTCGATTATTCGCATATACACATATATATACATATACACAAACAATGAACGATTTATCAGTATCGAGGACGGATGTAGCGCATTGTATCCTTATCCGACTTCCGCATTCATCTCCTCCTGAATTTCCCCGAAAACCACCTGAAAAAACCGCTTCAATTACAATTCCTCCCCCCCCCCCCCCCCCCTGACAAAAAATACACTGTCAGAAAAAAAAATGGGAATTTTCATAAACGTGATATTGAATTTTTTTTTTAATGGGAAGATGATTATGAAATCTGTGAGTTTCAGAGGAAATTCAAAGGAATCTATGAGTCTTGAGTAGAATTGAGACGAAAATTCTACAATTTACTTGAATTTTCAACTGAACATGAATATTCAGAATCAAAATGACTTGAATTTTCAATTTTTTTTTGAATTTTTCCTACTTTTACTAAATTTTCAAGAAACAATTAAACTGAAATTTACAAATTTCATTGATATCAATGACGTAATTATCTGAAATTTCAGTAGAAATGTGAATCGTTTGAAATTTTCGGGATTTTGCACGGAAAATTCAGATGAAAATTTTTAACAGTGTAGAGTCTTTTGAATTTTTTTCTGAATTTTTCTCAAATAATAACTAATGATAAAGATAATGGAGCCAATAGTTTGCACTTTGAGTAAAAACAGAAAAAAGAGAAATAAAGATAAATAAAATATAATGAATTAGATATAGTGAACTACTAAGGGGGGGGGGGGGGGGAGGGGTATATATTTCTTCATGAGAATTTTACACAATATTCTTGAAATGTTACATTTTAATGTACCACTAATTATAATAAACATATTTTAGGCGTATTGTCTGAAAAAATTCCTAAAAATATGCCTTTTTTTGACCGAATTAACGTTACCCCCCCCCCCTCCCATTCCCCTTCAAGTCTGTTAAACTGCAAAAACAAATACTTGAAATTAAGATACTTTTGTAGACAATTTTAACGAACTTTAAAAACTTTATTGCGTTAATATGTTGAATATCACTTCGAGATTATTTTGATTTCAAGATATTTTTCTTTGAGTGATATCTTAAGCCAAGATATTCATTAATATTATATTCTTTATTATTGCCTTTCCTTTTATAAAATCTTTCGGTTTTTTACATCAAGTAATAATCCCTCCTCCTTAAAAAATATTCCCCTTTTTTTAATTTTAGTAAAATGTCTATGTGTATAGAGAAAATAGAACATATTTGAGTGTCTTAGAAGACATCTTTACTTCAGAAACAAAGGGGCGTAAGTGCTGTGTATAAGCTTAGCACTTACGCTCTTTTGTTTCTAAGGTGACGATATTAACTTCTCACAGTGCAGGTGCAGCATACACAGAAAAAAATGTTTTCTTAGTTTAAGAATGTGCAGTCACTTAATTCAAGAATGTGCAGGTCACTCAAATTAAGTGACTCTTCTCACTTGAATCAAGTGACTTTTCACACTTCAATCAAGTAACTTTGTCTTTCTTAATTTAAGAAAGTAAAAGTCACTTAAATTAAGTGACTTTTGTCACTTAAATCAAGTGACTTTTTCTTTCTTAATTTAAGAAAGTAACACTCACTTAAATCAAGTGCGTTTTCTCACTTAAATCAAGTGACTTTTCTCACTTAAATCAAGTAACTTTTTCTTTCTTAATTTAAGAAAGTAAAAGTCACTTAAATTAAGTGACTTTTCTCACTTAAATCAAGTGACTTTTTCTTTCTTAATTTAAGAAAGTAAAACTCACTTAAATCAAGTGCGTTTTCTCACTTAAATCAAGTGACTTTTCTCACTTAAATCAAGTGACTTTTCTCACCTAAATCAAGTAACTTTTTCTTTCTTAATTTAAGAAAGTAAAAGTCACTTAAATTAAGTGACTTTTCTCACTTAAATCAAGTGACTTTTTCTTTCTTAATTTAAGAAAGTAAAACTCACTTAAATCAAGTGCGTTTTCTCACTTAAATCAAGTGACTTTTCTCACTTAAATCAAGTGACTTTTCTCACTTAAATCAAGTAACTTTTTCTTTCTTAATTTAAGAAAGTAAAAGTCACTTAAATTAAGTGACTTTTCTCACTTAAATCAAGTGACTTTTTCTTTCTTAATTTAAGAAAGTAAAACTCACTTAAATCAAGTGCGTTTTCTCACTTAAATCAAGTGACTTTTCTCACTTAAATCAAGTGACTTTTCTCACTTAAATCAAGTAACTTTTTCTTTCTTAATTTAAGAAAGTAAAAGTCACTTAAATTAAGTGACTTTTCTCACTTAAATCAAGTGACTTTTTCTTTCTTCATTTAAGAAAGTAAAACTCACTTAAATCAAGTGCGTTTTCTCACTTAAATCAAGTGACTTTTCTCACTTAAGTCAAGTGACTTTTCGCACTTTAATCAAGTAACTTTTTCTTTCTTAATTTAAGAAAGTAAAAGTCACTTCAATTAAGTGACTTTTCTCACTTAAATCGAGTGACTTTTTCTTTCTTAATTTAAGTGATCTGCACATTCTCAAATTAAGAAAACATTTTTCTCTGTGTATTTCAGTTCAATTTTAATAGAATTTTACATTTTGTAAACTGTGCAAAAAAAATTTTGTTGTAAGAAACTTTACTCAACTCCAGAAAATTTCAATATATACAGATATAAGAATTGCGAAGGAAAATTCTGTTAAAAGGCAATTTTCTTGCTACAAGAATTTTTTTTCTCAGTGTAAGAAAGTTTTTCTTCAAGTTATCTATAATTTCCTCATTTTTTCAATAAATTCTCTTCTCCAAATGACCACCCCCCCCCCCCCTCCCCTTTAGTGCCCATTGAAGAAATCCCTATCCCCCCAAAAAAATTTGCACCCACTCTCATTATTTCCCCGAATAATCCACGAATAGGTGGATCCCGCGACCTCGGGACCTTATTAATTCAAACTGCAATTTGATGCGAAACGCGTCGCGCGCTATTGCATTCGCTCATGTCGCGTATATCCGTGAATGTACGCTCGCCAACTCGCTCTACGTGACTCGATTCTTCTTATCCTCTCTCCTCTCTTTCTCTCTTGCAATTCCTTTTTTTTTTTTTTTTTTTAACATTTTAATCGGCTGTGTCGCTGCCACGCTGTCTATCGCTGCCGTTCCCTTTCCCTCAGTTCATTCCTCCCGCTCTCTTTGTCGTACTAAATATTGAATTCAGGTATTTCTATCGGTGGTATTTGAACGTGGAATATTTAACAACGCGCTACATTCCCTGCTACTTGTAAAAAAAAAAAAAAAAAAAAAAAAAAAAATCTTTTCTCGCAAGACACTTTACTTTTATTTTTATTCCGAATTTTTTTTTTACTCATTTTCCTCCTCTTCTCTGTGTGCTAGTGCTTAATCTCTGTATATGTATGTATATATATATATATATATGTGTGTGTATATGCGCGTTTGTAGTGACTCGAGGCGTGCCACGCTGTCTAGCTATCTCAAGTTCGCTCTGCCACGGACTTGACTACCAGTGTTTGTTTTTTTTTTTTTTTTTTTATCATTTTTTAAAAAATTCTCCACTACCTCTTTAACTTATCATTCCATCTCTCTCTCTCTTTTTTTCCCTCTTTTCTCAGATGGGGAAAAAAAGAGAAGCCAAAATAAACGACTCTTTCACGTCTCTATGGATATATTTCCTTTTTCAACATTTGCCAAGATGCCGACCAATGGATTTCTCAGTAAGATAGCGCGAGTAACACCTGCGTATCTACCGATAATACCGAGATTCTTTTGTGTTATTTATTCATATATTTTTTTTTTTTCATTTTTTTTTTTCTTTCATCTTGGCTTATTGAAATTGAGAATAAAAATCAGGAATGCTGCGGGAGGTTTTTCTTTTTTTTTTCTTTTTTTTCTTCTTTATTTCTGAGTTAATTGAGGAGATTTTGCCAATTACTTTGTAGCCTTGAATTCATAAATTTCTTTAGCACGAGTTGTAAAGTCGAGGAAAAAAGGGACACAACAGACTTCATGAATTGTCGACATTGTTGCTGATTTTATTAAAAAGATTGTGAAATTTTTTCGAAATTTTTTATCATCTAAATTAATTCAATGATAATCTCCGAAAAATGTTGGAAATTTCATGACTTATTCGATGGGTAAATTTATTTACATGCTTATAATTATTATTTCATAATTTTATGGGAAATTGGAAGGTTTTAAACAACAATACCGAATGATTGTCAGTATTTTTTGATCGATTTGTAATTAATTAAAGATATCAGTTAAAAAAGTTTTTTTTAAAGAATTATTGAGGTACAGTCGGAAAAAAAAATTAAATTTTTGTAGAAAATCGTTAATAACAATTTATACAAGATGAAATTCTCAAATCTGATACAGTGAATCTGTGAAGAATGTAATGAGAAATAAAAGAGCTCAAAAAAACCAAAAATTAATTGAAAATAGAAAAATTTCCCTTATTTTTGCATTTTTTAAAAATTTTCAAGATTCAAAGAATGTAAAAAACGATGAAATTTTTCAATTTTCAATTATTTTTTTGGTTCTCGAGCTTATTTTATTCTAAAACTGCCATTTACTAAGAACAGCGTTCCCAAAATCTTTTAAAAGTGTCTAAAAAATTATCTTGATTTCAAAAACCAGATAGTGTTGGAAAAACCCTCCTTTCATTACAATTAATGGACGAATTTATTTCCATCTTCATAATTATTATTTCATTTAATGAATAGAATAGAATAGAATTTATTTCCTTGATGTTACATTTTCCATGTTTTACATCCTTCTTTCGCCTTCTCTTTTTACCACTTTTTTACAATTTTTCAACATTTTGTTGAGAGTTTAATCCCAACTAGACTTTGGGTGCATGATGCTCTTGAAAATGACATTTTTACATATTTATATATATTTTTACACATATTTCTGACTTTTTTTACCGTCATTGAAATGAAGAAAAATGAAAGTAAAGCGCGTTTCCACGTACAAAAAGCAGTAATTTGCACGTTTGAGGCCTTGCATATTTTTTTTTAAATTCATTTTTATGATATTAAGGACCAGAAACAAAGGCATGTGAGTCCCAGAGGACTTGCGCCTTTTTGTCCCTAGAATGCATTAATTTAAAAACAGAAACAACGATTTTTTTGCTTTTTATTGCAAAAAA